>VXBT01014028.1:103633-136133 GCA_013400235.1 Oriolus oriolus
CTGGATCCCCGGAGCATCCCCGGAGCATCCTGCGGCGGGCGCGGACACCTCCGTCTCTCCCCGGTGGGTTTTGGGTCTGCCCGGTCCCTGGCCCCGTCTGTCCAGTGACCTCGAACGAGCGTGTGAGGTGCCCTGTTGCAGACACAGCGCAATGCCCTGGTTTGCCTTTTGTCTCTGAGCTGTGGGTAAAGCTGGTCAGACCCCGGAGGAGCAAGGCTTTAAGTTTTCTGCTGGAATTGGCTACTGCAATGTTGAATTACCAAAATCACCGGTCAGTCATTTATTGATTCCTGCCACATACACGAGTTTCCTACACAAGTGGCCAGTAAAGGGCACCATGTGGAAACAGGAATCTGCCAGATCCGACTGCTCGTGCCATTGTCCACTGACAATTAAATGTGCATATACAATGGGAAGAGAGAAGCTCCTAACATTGTCACTCTAGTGAGGCAGATAGATTATGAACTTCAATCATCACACAGTAAACCTGCTCTCTTTCTGGATACAATCCAAACAGTAGGTTTTTCTGTGCCCTGGGGCAGTCACTCTGCCCTATACAATTTTAAAGTGTGTCAGACATCTTTTATCTGAAATGCAGTGACTGCCACTGCATTTAGTAGCAGAGACTGTTACTGTGCAATAATGTGTTTCCCATAATTTCCTCTCTATATTTTAACTTCTAGTTTATGTTGATTGTTGTTTGGGGTTGTTTTCAAGTATGGTTGCATGCTGAGCTAAGATCTTTGGTTAAGCCATGTGCAGTGGCACACAGGTCCCTCTTCAGAGTTATTTGGTTCGATACCCTCATGTGCAATTTGTTTAAATCCTCCTGTGAAGTACAGATTTGCCTTCATTTCTGACATACTACCCTGTTAACAGGCTTAAGCACCCGCTGTCAAAATGCATCTGTGAAACTGGCACAAATGAAAAATATTATTCAAAGTCACTATAAGCAAGACAGAGCTGAGAAGAAAGACTATTTTAAAGAAAACTAGATTTGGAATGTGAGGTACCTTGTCAGCTATTTCAGTTCTGACCCACTGAAGGCTGTAAACGAGAACAGAACTGTGCATCTGTTAAAAGTATGATTATACTAACAAGTAAAAGCAAATTGCTGAAGCTTCCCAACTTGTCATCTGATCTTATCCAGTTCCAATAAAACAGTAAAAGAGATTATCTTAATCCACATCACTTGGTGTTCACACTGAAAAAGATGTCCTTCATCCATGGGGCAGACGAACAGCTACTTTGGGCTTGCTGATGCCTGACCACAACAGCAGCGTGATTCCTTGTTCCTCCTGAAATGATCCAATGAAATATGCCAAAGATTGTGTCCAAGGAAGAGGGTGGGTCACTGCAAATCTGCTGAAGGCTGCTGGTTGCAACAAGTGCTTGTTTGAGGCATAGGTGCTCTGATAGGAGCCCAGGACCTTCTTTTTTTTACCTGGTCACTTTTCATGAGTAGCCAATGGAAGGGGGTAATTCCCCATAAAAAGATACTTGTTCCTTGACAGCAGTAGCAGCTGTTACACTAACACATATGAGCCAGTTTTAGATGAGTGAGTGAGATGCAGAAATGATGCCAGCTGCCTGTGTGTTAACACATACACCTACTAATCACATATCTGTTGTGCCAGGCAGGTATGTACCCACTGGTTAAATTAGTCTGTGTACACAGTACTTACTCCTCAATGGGGAAGTGACCCAACTTTCATTTTTTACTTCTAACAATTTTATTGCTTCAGCAGTCAAGCGCAAGCTTTTCTCCTTCCTGCTGGTTTTTTTTTGTGTCTTTGTTAGGCTAATAGGAGCTTACACATCTCTTCAACTCACAAAAATGAAGTAGTAGCCATGAGATCTTTTGCTTTGTCTCTACCATCCCTCCCTACCTCTTCTCTTTGCCCTTTACTCTGCTGACTTGCAGGACTGGAGAGGATGAAAGCAATCAGCTGTGTTTACTACAGCTGCATATGGCAAATTCAGCTGCCAGCTAATTACTAAATTCACTGCTCACCATTCCATGATTTTATTTTATTTTTTTCTTCAGGAGTGAAATAAAACTGCAAATTTATTTTCTCTCCTAGGTCTCTGGACAAAATGGGGAATGGATTAGTGAAACCCAAGCACCTGAGGCAGCCAAACAGGCACGTGGCAAACCTCGCTATTGGCTGTGCTGCCAGCCACAAGTTCCTGATGGACCCATGCCTGGGCATCAATGTGATCAATGGGCAAGCTGATGTCCTCTGCAGCAAGGTACTTGAACTGGAAAAGGAGCTGTACAGAAAAGATCAGCAGTTGCAAGAGAGTCAAAGCCATGTTGCTGAGCTTCAGGAACAGCTGGTTATGCAGACGAAGGTCATAGCAGAACTCACCAAGGAGCTTCAGAGCAAGTGTATACAGTTGAACAAGCTGCAGGATGTTGTTAGCACTCAAGGAGAGCACTCTCTTCAGCCTTCTCCATTTAAAGTTTCTGCTGATAGGAGGAGAGGAGCCAAGGAAGGTGTATCTGCAGAGCCAACAACACGACTGTGTGATTCGAGCAGGCAAACCATGTTTTCCCTTGAAAAAGCAACAGTCCGAAAGGATTCCAGGTGAGCTCATTTCAGAGGGCTTCTGTGCTTGTGTTACAAGGTTATTACTTTTATCACAATTATATCCTCTCCTCATGATAAATCAGGATTAAAGTATTCATCTTCTTCATTTAGGCTTTGCAGCTGTGATAGACGCTGGTTGAGTTTGTGCGTAACTTTAACCAAGGATCATCTGTGTCCCACAGATTTCAGATGAAGAGTGGTGGGTAGTATTTTAGATGAGAATCTTATAGCTTTTTGGGATTTATCTTTATTGCCAGCTCCCTCCTGCCCTCCAGCGTCTGAGGGTCATGGTGTAGGAACTGAATTTTCCTTGTTCCTCTTTGAATCCAGTTACACTTTCTAGGCTCTGACAGACCCAGAAATATCTGTGGCCGCAGCTGGCCTTGCAGACAGAGGTATCAGACTGGTATCCTCAAGCATAACTTAGACCCTCTTTTGCCTTGCAGTGTAGACATAACCTTAGAGTCTGTTTAACATGGTGGTGGCCAGACTCTACCTGGACTTCAGCCAGTGACTTAAGTGCCTCAGATTTGTGGGGAGCTTTATTATTCATGGCATATCTGAGTCTGTACCATAGTAGACCTGAGAGTTATGAGACTTGTTTTCTCATCCATCATGTTCAGCACTGCACCTTAGAGGGTGCCTTGTGAATCAAAAAGGCTGCCTGAGTCACCGTAAAGAGCTGAGAACTTCAGCTAGCAGTGTTTTTCCAGACTGAGGGAACTGCATTAATATTTTATCACGAGTACCTGGGTAGCCTAAATCATTGTTTTAGGAGTATTCCGTTTGTAACCTGTCTTCTTCTTGGCACAATCCTTGTACTGCAGTCTACCTCATGGTTTTCTAGGGTGCTTTCAGAGACAGAATTGCAACAGCAGTGAGGAGTAAAGCCAGGAGAAGAGCCTGTGGATTAGCAAAGTGCAGCAGCCAGAACCAAAGCAATTATTGCAGCTTAAGCAACCCAAATGTAATGCACATCATTTTTTGATGTCACAGTGGCCAAGTATTATTTGATCTTCCAAATACTTTGTAAGCAAACATATGCCAAAAAAACACCACAAAGCTGTACTGCTGTGCATTGCTATGCCTCTGAGTTAGATAAGCCTGTGATACACATGCACTAAGACACCATCACCTTGCTACTGAGACAGCCAAATGCTGAAAGGTACAAACATTTGGTGTCCTTATCTGGACTCTAAATACTGTAGTAGGTCAAGTCCAGACAGTTCAGACATGTAAGAACAAAGTGTAACCTTCACTATCTACGCAATTCTGTCCACTGTAATTAGTGAATACAGATCCTACAGCCTGACAGTGTCTATAGGGGTGTTTGGAGTTGCTGGTGTCAGCAGCTGCCTCCACTTTACAGGGAAAGGACTTAATGCAGCCCCACTTCTGCACAAGGTAACTTCACAGTGTTGCTGCACAGCTGTGAAAGGAGCTGTCTCAGAAGGAGGGGAGCTCCATGTTATGTTCTTGAATTTTCATTGAGTCCAGAGTGTCCCCAGTCCCTTTTAGAAATAATTGTAAAAATGGCACAGTTTTATGCTATTCATATGGCAGGGTTTTGAGTGCCGTACTTTTGTTTGGAGTATCTCAGCATGAATGATTTTAATGAAAGTTTTAGAAGCATAGTCTCCTATTCTATAGTTCTGGAAGCTTTTGTGCTCATTTTACCTATCGGGCTATATGCAATTACTGTATTTTATTGCAGAATTGTATACATGATGCAGGCCAGGGTGAATCAAATTAGCAAGGTTGGTTTTAGCTGAAAACTAAGTTAGAGCTTTTATTCCAATAACCCTGTTGCTTTCAGCAGAAGCTAAGTTATGACCCCTATTTCTAAACACAGTCCTCACCATAGCTACTTGGTTTTCTTTTCCTGCCTCGTCTCATTGCCTTCACTTATTTTCAGTCATTACATGTGAGTAACAACGTAAGTGTATTTACGTGCCCTAGGTTTGTTCATTCCTGGATTGTCCTCAGGAGATTTTTCCCACATAACCTAGTTTTGATGACAACCTTGCATTGCTTTATGAATACAAACAAGAGGAGGCCTTAAATGCCTCAGAAATATGTCGGGGTTTTGACTTTGTCGACATTAGGAGCACTAACCAGGCTACCATCTCACAAGGTCTGGACGAGGCAGGCAGAGCAGTGTGTTAGAAATGAGAGGAATGAAAGCTCGGTGAATAACAAACCCCAGCCGTGCTGGGTATTTTCAGTGTTGCGGGTTTTTGTTTGCAACCAGTGAGAAGAAGCTTATCACAGACGCCCTGAATAAAAACCAGTTCTTGAAGAGACTGGAGCCTCACCAGACACGAGACATGGTGGAATGTATGTATGAGAGGACATTCCAGCGAGGGAGCTACGTCATCAGACAGGGAGAACCGGGCAACCACATTTTTGTGCTCAAAGGCGAGTATTGCTTACTTGTACAACACACAACTGCAAGAAACAGGAAAGGGGTTTAGAAGGTTTTGCAGGAAGTCACAGTGAGGGTGTTTGTGCTCCTAAATAATTTGTCCCTCCGGAGGCCGATGCAGATTTTACCTGTGACTTTTATGAAACAGAGTGAGAGCAATAGAAAGCACCTTGGAAACGTGAGTCTTGATTTAATGTTTTTTCATGACCTTTTTCATTTCTGAAAGCCCAGAGGCCAGCAATTCCTTTCTGTTGTAGCTGTAGCCAACTCTTTCTTCTCCAGAGGAAGAACAGGTATTATTTAAAACACAGAGAACTGCTCAATGGTGAAGCCACTCCTGAAAGAAACTTACCTTTCGACGTTCACAAGATACCAGTTTTCTGCATATGGAAAATTGAAAGATGAGGCCTGCATTTATTGTTCTCAAAGCTAAGAGGCTGGGGGTTTTTTTAAAAAATACCTGCTTCTTTTTTTCTGAAAAAAAAATAAAAATAAAGACCAAACAACAAAGCAAACAAAAAGCTTTAGGATAAGAAGACTTTCCTAAAATAATGCCAACAAGTCTGCAGTCATTTGTGCTGACTGCTACTGTGCCTGAAATTGCAGATCACCTATAGTGGACCCCAAGTTTAACACCTGGAATTTGCTCGTATCAGCAATAAGTTCTTTCATCATTTCACCATTTAAAAAAAAATTGTGATTAATTTGCAAATTTCATCAATTGTGGATCACTAAAAGTCCCAGAGATTCATATGAATTAGAGCTCACACTATAAGGAGTATGTTCTGTTGAGACGGGAATATTTAAACAGGAGCAAACTGGTATATGTTGGAAAGCTCATTTTCTGGCTTTGTATGGATGGGTTAATTGGAAAAAATGATGGTAACTGTGTTAGGAAAACATAAATGTTACAGGAAGAAAGGCTGGATTTGTGATGGGGTGGTCATATTCTTGCGAGACAAAATGATGACATTTTGAAAATAGATGAAATATGAGAAAGGAAATGTGCACCTGGAACTTTTGCTGGCACATTAGACCTTTCTTGAGGAGATGGTGTGTGCCTTGGAGAGAACAGGGCACAACTTTCACAACATGTTTAAGGGAAGGTTTTCTGGGGCCATAAGCTGTGAAGAAGTTGAGGCTTTTGCTAGTAAGGCTCAAGAACAACTTCTTGCAGGAAGGTTTAATGTGGTTTTAATTTTTCTGCCCTCTCCTTTGCATGCTGCACCTATATACTCGTACATGTGTATGAAGAAACAAACCATGAGTAATTCCTCCTGTGATCATTATTTTAAGACTTTTTTCTTTACACTGCACTAGAGTATCTGAACCACTGGTGAGTGGCTTGTTGTAGCAAAGGCTTATCCCATCAGGATTTAGAATGACCCTCCCTTCCAGAGCACATCTGTAGATTAGCAGTACATTTTAAAAAATAAGTCTTTACTGGTTTTTACCTGTGTTTCAAAGCACTGTTTGCATTGTTGCTCCTATTCCTGTGTTCTAGGGGGTGGCAAAGTCAGAAATATAGATTTGTTTTCCATTCACTCTGTGCAGCTGAGCACAGGTTTAATGCCTACTATCCCAATGATTTTTGACAGAGGGCAGTCTGGAAGTCTTTCAGCAGAATAAACTACTCTCCTCAATACCTGTGTGGACAGCATTTGGTGAACTGGCCATTTTATACAACTGCACACGGACAGCTTCTGTGAAAGGTACCTGGGCTTAACTACAACAATGTTGCTCAAAATGAAAACTGTGTATTTTTTGTGAGATCCCTGTTATATCCAAATTTTCTTTGAAGTTTTCATTTAATAGATGTTTGCATGTCTTGCTTATGTGCAGTAAGCTCACATATTCCTTCCTTGAGTTATTTCTGCTTGGAAACTCAAATAATACTATGCCATGAATGTAATTCCATCTCTGGCATAACCCTTGATTAACAATTAGGTACCTCCAAAGTGCTCTGGTTAGCCTGATCTGTAGCCTACTAACTACTAGGGGAGGATTGTGTTTTAATTTTGGGTGCTTTAGTAGAGGTGATGGTCTTTGGCTCTGATGTTCTGGTGTTAAATGCAGCCCTGAGGATGAAAATACAGCAAGTATGAAAGCATACTGGAACCATGGTGTTTTTAGTAGAGCAGGTACAGTCTAATTGAAGAAGAAATAAATATGCAGGAATTAGTCGCTTTTGTATTTGTTGTAGTTCTGTTATCATCATTCTGTTGCTGAGTCTTGCCTAGATTCCATTTGCAGTTTGGAGACTGACCAGGATGGAGTTGTTAAGTGTTGCTCTGATACAAATATTCCTTTTCCTGCATAAGACTGGGTATTAATCTGTTAAATACTCCCTAATTCCCTTTCCAACATGCCATAATTTCTCTGTGACAAACAAGTAAGTGACAAAATATGGTTAAGTTCATAATTTTTCCACTCCCCACCATTCCATAAATATTGCTTGTGTTTGAAGACTAATTTCTGTTCTTGTCTAAATCTGCAGGGACTTTGTGCTACCAGTAAGTATGAAGAGTTCATGTTGACTTAAAAAGGAGCAAATGGAATAAAACAAGAAGTTGTTTGCTGTAAAATCTTCTGGTCTTTCTTCCCGCACCCACTTTAGGCACTTAATCATTGCTAGCTGTGCAGATGGAACTTATTACATGTAATCTGTTTTTGTTGCTGCCTGATAAACAGAGCATCAGTAATGTGATTATTTCTCTTACTAGCATGCTGTTCGAATTGAATATGTTCCCTATTTTTCTTTTTTGCCCGCTGTATAGTATTAGCATTATAAAGTAGTGTTTCTGCATAATAAGACATCAAGCTGCTTTAGACCTTTGTTAGCATTAATTGGTTTTGAGGTAGGACAAGAATTGTCCAATTATGGACAAGAAAAGGTATTTGAATACTTGAAATCACTGCAGAAATCCACCCCTCCCCAACAGCTTTCCTGTGATCCTTGTTGTGGAGGACGAGCAGTACAATGCCATAACTGAGCACGAATAGCAAACAAACACGTTAAAACCCTTTCTTGGTGCTGGATCTCCTGACACCCTTTTCCTGCAGTCTTTGAAAACTCACAAGTGAAGGATTTCATCCAAACAGCATTTCAGTGGCTGCTGCTACTCAGCAGCATCTTCACAGGCAGTAGCTGTATTTGGAATTGGCAGTGTGATTTACCCCTACGGTTCTGAATTTCTCTTTTGTTTTTTTTTCATCTCATCTTTGAGATTGCAGGCGTTTTCCTAACTCTATAACCACTTCATTTAGTTAAGGTGCAAGATACAGGAAATACATTCGCAATAAGCTGGATACTTGCCGTGTTTTCTTCACACAAAGTAAACTGAAAGATATTATCTAGGAGAGAAATAAAACCAAAGTAACACCTTTGTTCTCCCATCCAGCATCCAAAGATATTTTTTTACCTATTTTGATAAATGGCAGTGCGTATGTGTGTATTGTGTACTATGTCAAATGACTGTGCATCATTTTGAACCCGGCATTTTTCTTCCCTGTAAAAGTGATTCTACGTTGATGATTAATGGAGGAAATCACTTGCCCTAAATTTTTCTGTCCATTTTATCTCACAGAAAACACAATTTTGTTCTTTCCTAGGGCAGAAGGAAAACTGCTGAATATGGTGTAGCATCTTTTAAAAGAAGAGATTAAGTTTAACAGAATCACCTTTTGCTTAAAAAAATTAAAAGTGCAATGTGTTCTCTTGTGTCGATGACTGCACTCAGAGGCTGCTTAGTGGTTTGCATCTTTGATGCTGAATCCTGTGCCTGCTTACTGCACTAATATTTTGATTATCTTTTGAAAGGGAATCATTAAGGGTTTTTGCTTTATGAAATGGATACATTGAAGGAAAATCTGTGAAGCACAGGATTAAATGAAATCAAATGTATGTCTTGACCTCTGTTATTTCTATCTTAATGCATATCTCACAAGAATTTGCATATAATCTGAATTAGAGTTAGATCCAAGCCACAGTATTTAACATCATAGGTTTTGGAAAACCAACCACGTTCTTGTTTCTTTCAAATCGGCTTCTTTGCAGTTTGCAGCTTTTGAGTACATTGACTGTCTGTGATTAGGGTAGATCTTCCCAAGTGTTCAGCCCTGTCATTTTCAAGGTTGTTCAGCCTATGGAATTGCATGGAAAGTGCTCCATGAAGGAACCATTTGGAAATCTATTCCTTACTTTAGTAAGCATTATTTAAGTGAGACTTGAATTTTTTAGAAAGTCTGATTACAATTGGTGCTAGGTATTTTAAAATTTGGCCTTGGGCCTTGTGAAATAGCTGGTCTGTCTTGTACCATGGCCTGCTGTAATATCATCCATCAAATAACTTGGAACCATTGCTGATTTTGTTCTTTTTTGTTTTCTTGAAGCAATCACTAACGTTAAAACATGGGCATTGGACAGAGAAGTGTTTCAAAATATCATGAGAGTAACAGCACAGACCAGACAAGAGCAATACAGAAACTTCCTTAGAAGGTAAAAGTGATGAATTTCTATTTCTAATACTGCTTTGTGCTACTTACTAAGGTGCACAACAATACTGTGCCTGTCTTGTAAACAGAGAGAAAAAGGTGCTCTTCATGCAAATAAGGTCTCAAAAGCTTAACTTTTTTTCTTTTTTTTAGATTTGTAAGTTTTTCCCATTTTCCATTGTTTTTCTCCTGCATTACACTAGGAAACTTCAGTAGGTGCTTGAATGCATTTAAGTAGTAGAATAACTGTACAGGAAACTTACAGGTTTAGAATTTAAAACAATATGATAAATAAAGTTAAGTAAATACTCCAACGAGTAGTTAGTTAGCTGCTGGAGTAGACTGGGGAATATTCCTTATCCTTTGGAGACTTGAATACGAGATCTGCCTGTCTCTCAACTTATGAACTAATTCCAATATAAATTACAAGGAAATCTTCAGAGCAGAATAATTCTCTCCTGCAGGGAGCACTGAGAGTGGTGTGACACTTCTCCTTAAGAAGATGGTGAAGTTAGAGGTTCCAAAACATAATCAGCTGATGTAGTATTTTATCTTTTTAACACAGAATGACCATTCTGTTATGCCTTCAAATCAAGATGCCAAGCCTGGCCATGCATAGAATGTCTTGTGTATTTTTACATCCCTCTCTGCCTTTGATTTCTATACGCACTCCTTTGCTGGGCCTAAATAGATAAGAAATTTCTATAATTTCCTAACTCTTACAAGTCAGGGTGATCAAGGTGGGAGGTTTTTTTCATTCTTACCAGCAAGTTCACCGAGTTGTCGCTGTAATTGGATTCTCTTTCAATAGCTGTCCAAAGAGTACTGAAATTATTACCTCTGTCTGATTTTGCAGTCTCTGTTGTGCCCTTGAAAATATATTCTTGAATTGCTGTAATGTCTTGGGTTTGTAATTGCTGGATTCTTTTGAAATCAATCCACATACCCACTGAAGTCCTTCCCCTCCTGAAATACAAAGTTGATTTAAAAACTGACCAGTGCCTGCCACGTTTCTAAATTGTGCAAGTTTTGTTCATCTCAAAACCAGGATGAGAATGCTTAAACCTTCCAAATTAAGATTCAGTTGTATACTCTGTTCACCACCAGTTTAACTGCTTATAAAATGTGACTGTAAAAATTGTATAGATGAGAAGAGATCATGAAAAAGGTGTTAATGATAACTACTTTGGGTTGTGGGACTTTTTTTTTTGTTGTGTATTTCTGTCTTCCTAAAGTGTGTCCCTGCTGAAAAACTTACCTGAAGATAAATTAACCAAGATCATGGACTGCCTGGAAGTGGTAAGGTGTTGTTAAGTTTTTCTAAATACTATTCAGTAGGCTTTCAAAATAACAAAGAAGAATAAATCAGCAAAAATAGAAAACAACCAAGCTTTTTTAATGTGAGCGTGGTTTTGGAGTGATCAGAGTGGAATTTCAGGTTTGCAGAAAGTAATAACATTTAGTGGCATAGAAGTAAGTTATATTTTTGGCATCAAAGGAGTCAAGCAAGTAGATAAGAGGATTTATAATCTATCCTTTATTAAGATTAAGTACAAACTTGTTCTCCAGGACTCTTTTGGTAATCAAATTTACCTGTTTGTGATGTGGATATGTAACACATTCATATTCCTTGGACCACATACACAGCAAAATGTAAGGGATGAAGGCATTAGGTCCCCAGCACATGAATCCAGCCAAATATCTGCGTGCCTTAGGGCTGCATTTGCCAGCAGCCTTTGAAGTTAAAGGCTTGATATATAATCATAGCTTGGATTTTTTTCCAAGGGCAGTGGTAACTCTTTATTCTTTTTGCATGGAGGCATGAAGGACATAGCAAGTTAAAAGTCCGTGGAACATCCACACGTGTCTAGAGCTCTGCATAGTAACCTTTCAAGGAATTATTGGACAACATGGTCTCTCACTTGCCCCCCAACAGGAGTACTACGACAAGGGAGATTACGTTATTCGGGAAGGAGAAGAAGGAAACACCTTCTTTATAATAGCAAAAGGAAAGGTAAGGTACAATGAACCTAACTTACAGAGTAAGATGTACAAACACTTGCGTCTCAAAAGGTACCTCAAGGGGTGTGGTATTCAGTAAAAATGGTACAGAGTGTTTTTTCACCTGCTTTTTAGTTCACAATACCATGATAAAAGCCTGGAGCGGCGTTTCAGAGGTTCGGGGAGCCTAATTTTCCATTCACAATGAGCCCATGTTATGCTGTTCTAATTACAATGTAATTAAATTGTGTCCTGAAGCCTCTTGACTCTGTGGCAGAGATTTAAAGTCAATTTTTCTGTAAATGAGATTTGACCCTACATCTTCTCCTAGATGGTGCAATATCTAATGGGCAAAACATAGGCTTGTGAAAAGTCTAAGAAGTAATGGAGTCTCGGGCTTAACGGAGAATGGCCTTTGAGGTGTCTCAGAATCCTTTCATTTGTTGGTCCCAGAGGAGCAAGGCAGCAGCCTTTATCCCTCAGCTGGTACCTTGGAGGCTGACACAGGACCCTAAAGTTTTAAATCAGGAGAATTTTCCTCAATAAACCTCCAGGAGAGTTTCTAATACAACTCTGTGTCTGTAGATATTCTAGTTTGGTTTTTGCTAACACGGGCATCAGCAGAAAGTGCTACTGTGGAAGCCGAGTTTTGTGAGGAGAAATGTCAGTTTATGCTGCTGGAGTGCTGTCTATTTAGCTGAGAAGACAAAAAGCTCATACGACATCTGCCCACTGTGGGAACTGAAGCATTTCTCAGTCTTTCATTAAAATGTGACTTATTCTGCTCTGTTTCAAAAGGTATGAGGAGAAAATGTTGAGGGGTTGCCAATAATGAATATATTCCTACTTCTCAGCAAAACTCAGGGAGGTGTCAGGGAATGTTTGGGTTTAATTTTTGAGAGGAGGGGTAACTACATATATCCGTAACTCTTTCTGCAGCTTTACTGAGTTTAAGACATTTCTGAAATACACAGAAAAGAAATAAAATCATGCAATACTTTGAAACTTCACCTTACTAAATTTTTGTTCTTGTACTTTGCAGGTGATAGTTACCCAGAGTACTGCAGACCACTCTCAGCCTCAGGTGATTAAAAATCTACACAAAGGAGATTACTTCGGAGAAAAGGCTCTCATTAGGTTCGTTCACACTATCTGGTTAGTGATGTGTAGGATTTCAATTGTTCCATCACTGTGGGTCAGGTTCTACAACTCATGGCTGTTTTGAATATAATCTTTCTTTTGATTGTAAAGTCAGTAGACAAAGGTAGTGACCCAATTTGTGTTAATATTTTGAGGGGTTGCAGAGAGAACTTGAAAATATACACTGGCATCTGCCTTTGGTTTTCCCTGTAGAAGTCAAATCCTGACCCTCTGCATTGTGGCTTATTGCTTATACTTCTGTAAAAACCGTGGTGAGAACTTGTGCCAGGTGATTTCAGAGTCGGTAAGGTCCAGCGTGACTGGAATGAGCTCTTGTTTCCATTGCCCATGGCAGTAAGAAACACAGAAAGAGTCACACAGTACATATTTACGTGGATGATTGAGTAGGGAATAGTTTGGCTTTGGGAATATTTTATATGCAAGGATCATTTTAGAAATAAGTGGTAAATCCTGATGGAGTGATAATTACATCTCACCCTAATTTCTTGGAAGGTTGCCAAAGGATGCCATGATCCAAACCCTACTGAAACTGGAAAAAAATACTGCGCAAGACCATAATAATGACTAGTAAAATGCTATAATTTTGTATTTGGTTCAGCAGCATCAATCCGGGTACAGGCTGCAGAGGCCTTTGAGGAGTTTCACCTAGAGCAGCTGTGACCCTCCATGAGTGCAGTGTGAGGTACTTTGAGGATTTTGATATGCTTCTGAATTCTCCTAATGCATTTCAATTCTCAGTGACGACGTCAGATCAGCAAACGTTATTGCAGATGAGTACAACGTGGAGTGCCTCGTTATAGACAGAGAGTAAGTGCACTACGCTTTAGTAAAAGACTTGCATCCTCTTTCAGTAGGTTAATGTGACTTTCAGCAGGTTAATGTGACTTCACTGTAGGCAAAACCACAATGTTTCCTTAAATGAATCCTGAATGAGTGGTTGTGCTGTAGGAATACTAATGAAGAGAGGCTGACAGCAGGTGCCAGAGCACAGAAGCTTAGGAGTGGTTCAGAGTTACTCTTTTCTTCCCCTCCTCATAGTGGTGATGTTTCTCCTGGTCTCCCGGGTCAGAGGTTCCTGAGGCCTGTTCTTGTCAGTGAAGACCAGTGCAAAGAGGGCATTCAGTAACTCTGCCTTCTCTGTGTCCTCTGTCACCAGAGTCCCAGCTCCATTTAGGGAGCACATTATCCTTTGTTTTCCTTTTGTTACTGATGTATTTGAAAAAGCCCTTCTTGTCCCTGACATCCTTAGTCAGATTAATTCCAGATGGGCTTCAGCCTTCCTTGTCTCATTTATATTTACCCTGACAACCTCTCTATATTATTCTAAGCAGCCTGACGCAGCTTCCACCTCCTATGTGTTTCCTGTTTAAGCTTGAGTAATTATTTCTCCACATGGGTCTCTTGCCCCCTTTGCCAGATTTCGTATTCAATTCTTGAGCCCTGGAGGAAGCCATCCTTGAGTACCAACCAACTTCAGCTGGGTCATGACTTAAATATTCATCACTTTATGATGTTTCATTTGTGGTTTTAGGACATTTAATCAAACGGTTGGCACTTATGAGGAGCTGCAAACTTACCTGGAAGGTTATGTGGCTAATCTGGCCCAGGCTGACGAAAAGCGACACGCGAAGTAAGTCACATCATTTGTTTGTTACACCTTTAGTAGGTAATCATTAAAAAGAGTGGTAAATGTGTAAGTAAAATCATGGATGGTAGTTGAAGGAGATGAACCCATAGGAATGACAGCAGTCACTATAATAGAAGTCTGGATATGCTTATGGAGTCCAAGAAACTTCTTCTGATACAAAAATTGCATAGAATCTCACTGTATTGACTTCCAAACAAGAATTCACTCTATTCCTGGAAAACTGAGCACAGAAAAAAAGTGCTGTTCTGCTCAAATAGATTTTGCATTTTGACTGTAAGTTCTTTGACTGGTAAAAAACCCTAAAGGCCAACTTTAACTCCTGTTTGAGTTAAGGAAACTGTTTTACTGTGCAAAATATTAAGTGTCATTTCAAAAAGAAAGCAGCAGACATAAAAGAAACAGTTTATTTTTAATGTTTCGGTGGAGCACTGATGGTATTGATGTCTGCTTTTAGCTGTGGGCCACACTTTTAGCTCATGTGCCTCTGATTTCAGTCTGAGCACTACTGGAAGATTGGCAGAGTATGTTTTTTTTCTGTTTAGAAATACAGCTGCGTTCTTATTTCTGATCATTCTACTGGAACTGGCACACAGTCCTTCAAGCATTGCTTCTCCAGCTTGGAGTGCCCAAACTTTTGCAGCTGACTGCATCAATAGGAATCTCACCAGAGATCAGCTCTTGTTAAAATTACTGTCGATTCTACTCAGTGAATTTCAGTAGCATTTTTCTTCTAATTCACTTCCATAGGATGTCCAGAAAGAAAGTGCTTCTGCAGAAAATAAGATTCTGTTAGAAAATAAGGCTTTCCTTTCTTCCTTCTCCTTTCCTCCTTCTCCTTTCCTCCTTTTCCATTTCTCTTCCTCTCCTTTATATAAGATTATTAAAAGTGATGGCAAGGAAAAGCAGTAACCTATGTTAATTTTCTTATTGCAGAGGAAGATCCTTCTGTGGACAGTTGACCAAAGAGGTGTCTTTGGAGATGATAGAACTGAAGGAGAAAGTAGCCCAGTTCCCTCCTTCCCCATTCCAGAATTTAGAAGTTGTCACAACTCTGGGTGTTGGTGGGTTCGGAAGGGTTGAGCTTGTAAGAGATTGTTTTAAAATTATTCACGTAGTTCTCTGTCTTGGATGATTGATTTAGCCACTGAATAATGCGAAAGATTTTCATATTCTATGTGCTTGCGCCCCTCAGGCAGAAATAATTCTACATAAAGCAATGCATAGTTAAAAAGCATTTCAAGACTTGGTTGTTTAAAGAAGCAAATCCACTGTTGTGTGCCTTCATCTCCTGCTGTTAAAAGTACCTTCCTGGTCACTAGACATAGACATCAGCCTGTGCATGTGGGGCTAACAGATGTGCCTGCCTGCATTATGTCCCCGGAATGGCAGGCCTTTTTCTGGGAATCTGCCTGGACCTGAAGCAATCTGAATGGCACCACATAGTCTGTGCTGTCAGAGCTGCTTCTGTATGCCCACAGCAACCACAGCCAGCGTGAGCTATCTCTGAGCTGCGTTGACTGGGAAATTTCCCACAATTTGCAATGGCTCTTTTGAGTCATAGTCAATAGCTGTGCTTCTGAGATACCACCGAGCCTCATTAGCCCAAAGCTTTAAATTCCACTCGCCTCTGGCTGAGCAGCAAACGTCTGACAAAAACCTGAATGCTTTTTGTGCGGGCTGCTGAAGGTAATGGTAATTTAAAGGGGACTTTGTGCTTTTAGTGAAGTCAATAATCCTTTACAGTGGTTAGACCATCAACTGTTTCATTCTGATTCATGCTTCACCAAAAAAAATTCCACACTGCAATTCTACAGCAGCACCTGAATACTAAGCTAAAAATTGAATTCTCATCCAGCTGTAGAACACAGATATCTGCTTCCTTCAGTTCCAAGAGGCCCTGTTTTAGCTTCCATCTTTTTATTGCATACTGGGTAATATTTCGGTGTAATGCAAAATCATTTGTAAACATTCTTCCTAAACTGCCTCTCCCTTTTGTTCTTTTGTATTATGCTGGTGGTTAGAAATCTTAAATTGAAATTGGGACTCACTGTGATATAAACTCATTGTAATATGTAGTACCTATCCAAGCTGCTGCTGTTTTGTATATATAAAATGAACAGAGGGAACATTCCACTTTACGAGTGGGAACTGGGAAGCTAAAATATCTGATGCTTGGCCTAAAATCATCTGTAACAGTTCTGCAGAATATCTGGAATTTGTCCCTCGTTACAGCCATCGATTTCAGTCCTGTGCTGTGTTGAAAAAGATGGATATCAGTGTATCTACTGAGAACAATTTAGTAAAACATCACTTCTTTGCCTCATGTGTTTTCATCATTTGTATTCACAGGTTAAAGTGAAAAATGAGAACATGGCTTTTGCAATGAAATGTATAAAGAAGAAACACGTAGTGGACACCAAACAACAAGAGCATATTTATTCAGAGAAGAAAATCCTCGAGCAGATATGTTCTCCATTCATTGTGAAGTAAGCTGACCACAAGGTTTCCTTGAATGTTGTCCCCCAGCTGACCCCCTGGGCAGCACTATTAGGAATGAGGTTTGGCACACATAAGCTCTGGAGGAAACACACTTCAAGTCTCGCTTTTTATTTTGCTTTCCCTAAACTGATGCCGTTTGTCTCCACAGACTGTATCGCACATTCAAGGATAACAAGTATGTGTACATGCTCCTGGAGGCTTGCCTTGGAGGGGAGCTGTGGAGCTTGCTGAGAGACAGGTAACTGCAAACACAGCACAACCTTGCCCCTTAAAGTCACCAGTCAGCCCCCTGTGGCTGCTGAGTAGGTTCTCCATTCAAAGGCTGTCCAATGAAAAGATGTTTGGTTCAGTTTGGTTAATATTCTGGGTGTTACATATTATCTGGTTAATAACTGAGGCCTTTTTAGAACTTAATTGTAATTGTTTTTGTTCCAGAGGCAGCTTTGATGAATTCACCACCAAGTTTTGTGTTGGGTGTGTGACGGAGGCTTTTGACTATCTACATCAAATAGGAATTATCTACAGAGACCTGAAGCCAGAAAACTTAATTTTGGATGCTGAAGGATATATAAAACTGGTAAGATGTAATCCATTGCAATGTTATCCTTTTGTGCCTGTATCCTGTTTCTTTGCAGGGGGGATGTAAATAGACAGCACATAATTATAGAACCAGGATCCTGGAGTTTAATAACTCTTGTGCTTCAGCAGTGAAGAGGGCAGGCTTCTCGTTGCACAATGAGAAACAAAGGCATTGCAAAGCCACTGCAAGCCACAGACAAAATGGGGATTTGCAGCCTCTGAGAGCTCTTCCCACAGCATAAACAGCAAAAGAAAAAAGTTCTCCCAGCAGCTAGTTTTAATGTAAGGACAGAAACCACATTTCCCAGGTGCAGAATTACCTCCCTGTCCAGCCTCAAGCAATCATAGGTTCAACATTTATTGATTCAATTTACAATCATAGGTTGCCTCTCTCTGTAGAGAGGGAACAGAGTAAAGAACTCCTGCCGTGCTTTACTGTGACTGTGAGAAGAGCAGTGGGAATACCCTTCAGAGAGCTTGAAATATCCATTCTGAGGACAATGAGCAACCCACTGTTTCCAGGGGCAGTAAGTCTCATGTCCTCAAGGAAATCATGGGTTGTTCCCCTCAAAAGGAAAATAAGTCAGAAAATTACTTTGTGATGATAAATGGATCTGTTTTATAAAATTCAGTAATCCAGTTACTTCAGTTGGAATTACCTTCACAAATACACTGTGTAGTTGTTCTGGCTGTAAACTAGCAACTCTGGGATCTTTGCAGGAGGTGAGGAAGCAATTAAGACCTTAAGGCTTCCCAGTGCAAAACTCCTCTGCATTATGCAGCATATGTTGATTTTGATCAGGTTGATTTTGGATTTGCAAAGAAGATTGGATCAGGGCAGAAAACCTGGACGTTTTGTGGAACACCTGAGTACGTTGCCCCTGAAGTCATTCTGAGTAAAGGCCATGACTTCAGTGTGGATTTTTGGTCCCTTGGGATTCTTGTGTATGAACTCCTCACTGGCAGGTAAGTGCCTCCTCCTCAAAGTTCTTACCTAGTTTGTTTGTTTTTAGAAACCTTTCCAAGGTTATTTTTAGACAGCCTTGCAAAATGATCATTCTTTTTGCCTCTTATGCATGTCTTACCTTTCATCATTTCAGAAATGCCACGGACAAAGTGGGTTACATATTCTCAGTTCTGCCTTATCCAGGCACAAGCTGTCACTGGCTGGTGTAGGGCTCCTGTAGCTCCTGCTGATGTTTCCTGTGAGGAACAAGTAACAGCAGACTGTGCTCTTCCCCATTAGTGGGTGATGGGGTGCAGTGGGGTGGGTGAATTGTAAGCAGGGCTCACTCTTTACCTCCCTGCACAGTTCCATGACAACTCTTGGAGAATGCTCAGTGGCAATACAAAGTGGCAGCTCCTCTGAGCTAGGCTGCAGGCGAGGCTAGCTTAGAGGGACACATGTGGTCATGGACTTTACCTGTACCTATGGGAAGCTTCTCAGCTTCAAGCCTTTCTAATATCTTAAACAGGCTGAAAGGGTGAGGGTTGTAGAAGTAGGAAGGTGGGATTTTTTCATGTATTTTTTTCTATATTCTCAGATATTTGCTTTGAAAAGTACTGGCCACACATGCTCTTGCCTGGTGTTCCGTTTATCAGTGTTGCTTTCTTTTTCTAGCCCACCATTCTCTGGGGCTGATCAGATGATGACATATAATTTGATTCTCAAAGGCATTGAAAAGCTGGATTTTCCTAAAATAATAACAAGGCGGCCCGAGGATTTGATCCGCAGACTCTGCAGGTAGGAGGGGTGGTTCGGGGCAAAGCCTGAGTGAAGATAGATTGAGCTCTCTAAGGACTCAGACTCAAGGACTGAATTCCTGACAGCTTCATTTGGAATTGTTATGCATGGTATGGTCCATTCTGATTACATTCAGTATGCATTGCATGCCCCTGAACGTGTCACACCTCTGAGTCTGCAGAGGCAGCAGAGGCTCTGGGCTTTCTCTGTAGCTGGGAATTTTTTCCAAAACACATCTTCGGGAAAATTTATTAAGTGGGGGCTGAGCAAAGAGCTAAGGAATTTGATTTTCAAATCAAGCACACTGTTTAAAAAAAACAGCTTCCAAAATGACTTAGGCATATAGATGCTACAGAAACCATAGGGCACTTAAGACTGGCTTAAGTCCTTTTGAAAATGTGCAGAAGGTGGTATTTCCAAAGGGCCAGCCTAACTTAGTGGCCTGCATGACCTCTGGCTGTTGACACTTGACTTCAGATTCCCAGCTCCTGTGGGATTTCACCCCTAGCACCGGGAACAGTATTCAACATTCTCGTGTACCACGATTCAAAGGATCTTTGCAGCCTCCTTTTGTAACTCAGACCTGCTGGCCAGGAAAAAAAAGGATGTGCAACTAAAACTCAGCCAGTTGATTTCCCCCTGCTGCTTCTCACAGCTGAGTGACACTGTTTTGGCTTTCTAGAAGGTTTCTCCATCCTCAGAAGAAAGGAGCAGTGAGCAGCACCTCATTATGCCTCTTCATGAGGCCACAGGTTTTATGCAAGCTCCACCCCTTGCAACTGTTAAATGCAAGCAGTTAGGACCTATAAGTGCTCTTTTTAAAATAGGAATATTTTATAAATCCTTATCGTTATTATTTTTCTCTTTTTTTTTTTTTTAAGGCAAAACCCTACAGAAAGATTAGGCAATCTGAGGAACGGAATAAATGACATCAAGAAGCACAGGTAAGCAAAAGAGACTTCCAAGAAGAAAATTTGGGGTTTAATTAGAAATATTTTTAATATGTTAGAACCCAGCCAGGTAAACTCATAAATAGAGATCTCTGTTGTTATTGGGTGTATTTGCAACTATAGCAAGCAACAATATGAACAAAAATCCTCAGCATGATTATCTAGAAATCTTATTCTTTACTGGTTTTGCTGCATGTTGTTGATGTAGGAGTTTAATTCAGTTCTCAGAGAAATCAATGCCAGTTCAGCATCTGCCTCTCAGACCTCCCGACCCTTCAACATCTGCTTTTTAAGAATGACTAGTTAAGAGCTCCAGAGCAGTAATTTTAGGGTTTTGTCCTCTTTCTTGTAACGAAGAAAGTCTTTCTCATAACGAATTTTTCTAATTCAAGTCTCTTCTAACGAAGAAGGTCCTCTGTAAATTAAACACTTTCTGCTTTCTCTTTTTATCTGAGTTGTTTCTAAGCCCTACAGTTCATGCTTGGGGAAAGAAGTTATTTGATTTTTCTGCTTGTCTCCCTCTTCTCACGCTGTAAAGAGGGTGGAATTCCAAGGAGATGCCCAAGTCTCTGCACGGCTGTATTTCTGCGTGCATTAACCTGCCTGTCTCCGCACCTCCTCCGTACGGAGGTGCCCAAGTGTCTGGCGGTCCTGAGGCTGCCCCTGCCTTGTACAGCAATGACAATGCTCAAGATTCCTCCTTCTAACTGTGTTGTTACAGGAGCTGGCATGAAAAAAGCTTCTTATAGCCCTTGTTCGCGTGATTTTCCGCTCTTTGTGGTATAATGTCAGAAAACAACCTGTCTTTCCCTTTTGGTCTCTCGCTGTCTGTCTTTCATCTCTTTTTAATCAGGTGGTTGTGTGGTTTTAACTGGGATAGCCTGAAAGTGAGGAAATTAACGTCGCCTTTAAAAAGAGAGGTATTGGCTTTGGCTTTCAGCATCATAATGCTTTACTAACACAGCGTGGCTACAAAGAACTGATGGAGGTAGCAAAATTTCCCAAAGATGCATTTGAATTATTATAGTTCAACATTTTTTGTGAAAATTGAATGAAAGAGAGAGAGACAGCAAGCAATACATAACTTACATTCAGTTAAATAATGGAAATATTATTCTGTGTACTTTGCGTGACATTTTCACCATTACTAGAACAAATGGTGTTTGGTCAGAAACTAATATTGAAAAGATATATCTCCCTTGGTAATGAGCACATTATTAAGATGCACTGTTCATATTACTGTGAAGAGTACAAATTCCTGTGTGCTCTTATTATTGAGTTACAACACATCCTTGAGTAAGCTCCCAGTTTTAAATGGCCTATTTGTTTTTGCCCTAAAATGAAAAAAGATTAAAGGTAAAGCATTTGAAACTCACTTTGATCTCGATTTGAAACTAAAAGCAATTCTGAGGACTGCTTTGAGTAGCTACCCTATGAGTGTAGATTTGGTCTAGCACAAAATTGAACCAAAATTGTACAGTGTGGCCCAGTTTTCTTTCTGAATTAACAGGGCTTTGGGCAAAATCTGGGATTTGATAATATTTAGGAAGTCCTTTTGTATAAGAAGGCTAATGGCATTGTTCTGTTGTACAACATAATTACTGGAGGTATTTCTTTTAAAGAATGAGGAATTGCATCTATTGAAAAGTCATCTGTATCATATTAGCCTTTGATTTCCACATTGGGAGCAACTTAAATGATGCAAAATCAATAGAAAACATTTTCAAAAGTCATTTTCTGAAAAAATCTTTTGTTTGTGTTTTCAATGTCCTAGTTGTCTGGACCGACTGATTACAGCTACTTTGACAGCTATCCACCTGAAGTGGGAAGCCCTCCAGATGAACTTTCAGGCTGGGACAAGGATTTCTGATCATTTTTCCTTCTGGAACATTTATAGAGATTTGTCGGCATCAGTTCTGTCTTGTTTCTTGCTTAAAATCAAGTTACACAAATTACACGGCACTTCTTGAAGAATAGAAGACAGTTCAGTGACCAGAACTTGTTTGGAAAATCCACCAAAATCTGTGCATTTTATAACAAGGGCCTGCATTCAGTCAGCAGATGTAACCTGAATTTTTTTTGATACACAATATCTCTATGAACATTTTCAGATACTATTGATTGGATCTATGGTTTTGCCACTAAAAATAACACTAGTAAAATTTTGATATTAACAAGGTCACCATACATCTTTTTTGGGGAGGGGAAGATGGGTGTCAGAAGCCAACAACTGTGACATTTGTCAATAGCTGACACTATAGGCACTTATTTCTCTTTTTTTTTGCTGTGTTCCGCTTTCCCCCCAAAATGTCCTTGTATTGCATCGATCCAGAAATGTGTAGAAAAGAGACTTTTACTGAAAGGTTGATTTGATTTATCTACAGCTAAAAGGGTATCACTGTGGAAGTTGCCTCTCTGTCGGTCTAGTTTTGCCCCAGGTTGGATATGCGAGACAGGTCAAATGAAAAGGTATTTCCATAATAGAAGTTGCCCAGAGATTCAGACTGTGGTGTGCATTACCCTGACTGCTTCAAAGAGCCATGTGCCTTTCTTAAAATGTTTTGCTTTTATGTAGTGTGAAGATAAGATAGATGGACAAAAAGCTTTTACCTTGCAGGGAAAAAATGCAGATGGATGTTGTGCATTCGTGGCTCATACAGAAAAATTCTGCTGCTCTGTGTTATGAACCCCAGCTGCTGCTGAAACAGGGATGTTCCTGGGTTTCATGCTGGGCTTATGGGATGGATGCATCTGCAGCCACTGCTTGGATTTATTTCAGCTCCTGCTGAGACCGAGTCCAATCTAAATTTCCATACTGAAGCTGCCGCAGCATTACTGCATTTCACACGCTGGATGGAAAACCTCCCGGGCAGCTTGTACTGTGTGCGCAGGGTTTTGTTACCCATGGCTGCTGGATCGTCTCCCTAGATGCTGGTCGTGACTTTTCCCACTGGGAAGGGGAAAATGAGGGAGGGAATGCCACAGGGGCAGTTCCATGGTTTGATACATGATTATAATTATTTTTCACTGGTGGGTGACCATCGCTTTGACAGCAAATCAATTTAAATATTTCATATAACCTTCAGCCTGAATAAGGCAATAGAGTATTTTCCATTGAATTTAATGAAGGTTGGATTGAGCCCTTGAAAAAAGACACTACACATTTAGCTGGTTTTGTTTCTCTGCCTGTTTGCATATTATTATGGAAACTTGCAGCCAGCAAAGCCTGTGCAAAGTGGTGGTAACACAATCAGAGAGGGTGGAGCAGGGGCTGTAAGCTGGGACTGTAAATGCTTGCAACTTAACTTTGTTTAGCAATACCAAAGACTAAATGTTATTTTCAGGATTTAGACAAAGCACTAGACGTTAGGTATTTGTGTTTCTCCGTGCATCTTTCTCTCATAAATATTTTTATTACAGTCAAAATAATATTGTGCCAAGTTTTATAAAAAGCTTTTGAATGTATTTTTCCATTGTATTTATATGTAGTTTCTTTCTTTATATATATATATATATAAAAATAATGGGGGAAATATATATATGCTTTTTAAGTGAAGAAATATCTGTGTGATAAGTTTAGTGCAGTTAGCATTAAGTCTGTGCAGCTGTAGGGTATGTTTCCTTTATAAAGTTTAACTTAGCTTGTTTATTTGTGTGCAAATAAAGTAAGCTTGCAACGTAAGCAGAAGGACATTGATTTTTTACAAGTACATTCCATCCAGCAGTCCAAATTCGTAGCCTGGATTTATACTTCTTGTCTACATGATTCAGAAGAGACTGAGGCAGAAAAGACTACTGTGGAGAGAGAGTCACTGATGTCATTTCTTGCAGCATGTCCCCCACTCAGATTTTGTTTTCCCTAGTGGATGTTGAGAAAATGAATGTATGAGAAGCTGCAATAAATGAGGTCATGGATTATTTTGTACTTACGTAGAGTTCCCATGCACATTTAATTCATTCTAGTTCTGGCATGTATGCAGTTGACTGAGCTGAAGTTTTCCAGAAACAAGCAGAAGCTGATACAGTAGAGACTAAATATTACTTGATCTCACACCATCTTTGACAGACAGATGTACTTCAGACTTCAGCTTGGCACCACTGGAGATATGCTGATGTAAAACAAGGGCATGAATAAGTGAGCCAGGCTCAAGCAGTGTCACAGTGCAGGAGACCATGGGAGAATTGAATAGACAGTTAGGATGATGATCAGATTATGCTTATTGCTGTATTTTCTAATTTAAAGACATTGAATAACAGATTTTGACGTTCAGGTTTTGGGCATGCTGTGGATATGTCAGTAACTGTCTGAGTTCTGTCCTTGATATTCTTATCTGTGCTTTGCCTTTCTGTCCTGTCAGCTTTGCTTTTATGGGGCGGCTCCCTCAGAAGCCCAGCTGTAGCTGTGCTTTTTTCCCTGCACTTCTGTCACAAGAGAACCTGCCTGAGGAGGCAGGAGGGATGGAGATTGTTCCTGACAGAGAACAGAAATGAAGGAACAGTTAGCCTGGGCTGGTGAGATGAAAGTGCCTTCCCCCAATACGACATCACAGTGCTGATGCAGGTGAGCACTTCAGAGAGGCAGGAACAGCAGCAGAGTGAAAGAGAATGCTATGTAGTGGCAAGAAGAATTTTTATCTTTGTTTGACAAAGTCCTGAGAGATTTAAGTCCCTTGGTGATTTTGAAGTCCCTCTAGAGAGCGGTGCATTACTTTGGGTTTCGACACCTTTGACAGTTTGACAGTTTTGCTTCCTCAAAATTGTGTAGAAAGTGTGGGAAAGAAGATTAAAGCCAGCCTTCCTAACTGTAACACAGCACACTGTCCTGAATTCTTCCTCCCTTCCCACTTTTTGCAAGGCAGTGTGAGACTGGTGCTCTTTATCTCTTTAAGTTCCTCATGCCTGAACATTGTAGCACAGTTGTTTTGTTTCCTGGCGTGGATTTGAACATTTCTGACTGACTTCTTTACATCTTGATGTAGGGCTAAACCAGTAGGGGTAAATCAACATGCCCAGTACAGAAATTTGTTTCCCAGTTGTGTTTCTCACCACTGAAGTGCCTGCATGGCCACGCTTGGGGATGAGGTTCCCGTGGTTGTGCTGTTCTTGTAATCAAAGGCGAGAGATGAGGGCCTGGTTCTTCTGTACATTGTGTGCAAGATGGTGCCAGACAGGGAGTTACAAGTTCAAAGCAAAGCGAGTTGCACACCAGGCATGGAAAAGGTGGGTAATTACTTTCTTGCAAACCCATCATCTGTTGTTTGGCACACAAATATTGCCCAGCTGTCTGTCTCGGAGATAGCAGCAGGATTTACCTCAGCGGTCAGGTGCCTCCTTTGGCAGAATTCCCAAACGTGAGCTCATTGTGACTCCTGATGTGCTGTGGCTCTGTGTCAAGCTCTCTGAAATCTATTTTGCAACGAGCTCTCTGCAAATTGATTAGATTCAGTTGGGTTTATTGGTTGAGCTTGTGAGATTCTTAACAATAGGCATTGTCACACTGAATTTTATAAACGATGGATTTATTTGTGCAGCTGCTACAAGACAGCTGTTGGAAACTACTGCATCTGGTTTTGCTTGCAGGGCCTGATGCCTACTGAAAATCCAAGCCTGTTTCCAGCTTAGCAGGTGGCACCCGCCACGTGTCCTAAGGACACCAGGCCCAGGAGTGACCACTGGATTAAAAAGTGAATCCTGTTGTACAGTGAGCCTGTGCACATCACTGCTTCTGGCTGTCCTTAAAGCCAAGGTAGGAGTCCACACAGCCCCACACCAGAGAGATGAGCTCTTTCATTCCCATGACACAGCAGTGAAAGGTATTTTGTAAAGTATTTTCTTCCCAGCCAGAAGAAAAGCACAGCTTTTGCCTACCAGTTTTTAACTCTACCTGATTTGCACATAGATTTGACTTTTCTCCTGGCCCTTCACCTTAGAGAAGGCTTGCAGATTTGAGTGCACCCTGGCCAAAAAATGGCTTAATGGTTTTCAAGTTCCTCCTGCCTAAAACCTATCACGATGCTGCTGTTTGCACGTGATGTATGGAGGTACAGCAGAAAAAAACCAAACCATCCAAACAAAAAAACTCCAAAATACCCCACATTCTCATAGTCTCTTCCCTGAATGTTCTTAAAGCTCTCACTACAAAACATTCCTAATGTTCTAGAGCCAAAAGAGGCTGAAATTTGGCCTGTCCTTTTTTTCACAAGCTGATGGTGGCTGGTGACTTGCTGATTTCCTCACACAGGACTTGTTTTCCCTTGTCTGCATGGCAATTTCATACCACAGCAAAGGAAAGAGAAGGCATTTTGAAAAGGAAGAGAACACAGTTCCACAAAAATTGGCTTAGGGCTAGGTGTAATGATGAAATCTGGTACTTTTGGATGAAACTCTCATCCTCTCCCTGAAGAGGAGTGAACGCTGGAAAGACAGCCTGCATTTAAGGGCTGTTCTAATGTGCTAAAGCAACATAATTTAATAATGTAACTGATGCAGCCACACTGAGGACAAGGGGAACTTGTGGGAGACTGAAATTTGCAGCCAAGAAATGCAACAGTCAGAGCAGAGGATCTGTAAACAAACCAGCTTGAGAGGGAAATACACTGCATGTGACATTGTCATCAGAGGGCTGGCCAGTCAGGCAGGCAAGGAGAACATCAGAAACCAGAGAAGGCCTTTTCCATCCCCATACCACCTCGAGGAGCATTTGAGCTAGAAATGTTCTGAAAATGCACTTTTTCTCCTCTTTCCGGGAGGAGAGAAAAACAACAGCAAACTGGTTAACTATTTTGCATAAATATATATAGAAATGTCAAAAAGTGATAAGCACTTCCAATTTATTGCTCTGGCACTTGAACTGTGAAGATATTGAATGAGAAGGAGGAGGAAAAGGAGAAGGAAATGGATTAGTGAATAGTGCCTTCATAGAGCTGCTGCCACCCAGTGTCAAGTGAAAGTACAAATATAATTAGAAAAGGCACCGAGATGGGAGTTCAACCAAAGGCTTAGAAAAGGCAGTTTAAAACAGTAAAGTCCTTAAATCGATAGGCTTAAAGGATCAAATATCACACTGCTAGGGTTGTACCTTCCCCTCTTGCAGTAACGGTGTGCTGCTTATTTCATTACAAAGCAAAGTTCATTTGTCATCAGATAAGCATCACGATTCAAAGAGAGGTAAGAGCATCGGGTTTTAGCCATGGCCTGCTGACTTGTGTCACCAGTTCCAGTTTCTCAAAGCCTGCCTTACTCCCTGGCTGGGGCAGTGGGATGTGGGGTGAGGCCCTGAGGTGATCCCTGTGTCCCTTTGGGCAATATATGCAGACAATATAGGGCTGCACTTGCTCACTGCAACTCTCACCTGGCACCCTCCCATTCCCTGGTCTGGCAGGGTCTGTGCCAGCGGGACAGGAGTTCCTGTTGTCATTTCTCCCTCGGCTCTGGCTAACAGAGGCCATGGATAGCAGATGCTCCTCTGTTCAGCAGTGCTGGAAAGCAGCCCTGGCTGATGGACACCACAGCTTGTTGCAGTTCCAGGTAATGGGCACTCCAGTGACTGGATATTCTGGACAAGAGATGCTCGTGCTTCCTACAGCTCTTGCTGACAGAGGGTCCAGCATGTTAGTACTCAGGAAGCCCCAGCTAATTTCAGTTCCTGCTTCTTACAGCTCTGGCTCTGTCTTGCAGCTCCTGCACACTTGTGAGGAGAGATGCTGCTGCTGCTCATTTCAGGTGATTTCAATTCCAGCTGCTGAACACTCAGCTTCTTATAGCTTTGGCTTTTCAGTTTAAGGTGATTTCAGGTCCAGCTTGCTGAAACTCCAGCTTTTGTGTGGCAGTTCTGGCTTCCTACAGCTCCAGCTGATGGACACACGCTTACTTTGACTTCCAGCTCATTCCAGCTCCACTTTGTTGAAGCACCACCTCCAGCTACCGGATGCTTGGAATAAGAGTTGCTCCTGCTTCTTCCAGTACCTGCTGATGGATATTTTCCAGCATGTTACTGCTCAACTTATTTGAAGTCTTAGGTTACTTCAGCTCCTGCTTCTTGAAACTCCAGCTCTACACAGCACACCTGGCTGCTGGCCAGAAAAAAGTGGGAACACTGGTGGGATAATGTGTTTGTGGGAAAGCACAGGTACTTCTATTGGGAAACCAAAGGCTCTCAAATCCACACACCTTCTGCCGTCCCAAAAAGGCTGCCACGGGCCTCCTGGGAATCAGGAGAAACTGGGGTCTGGGGTTTTAGTGACTCGTGCAGACACTCAATTTATTTGATGGAATATAAAAGCCAGGCCAGCACACCATCAACCCCATGGATCTCATCACAAGCTTTTTGTCAACGCTGGCTGCAAATATGTGCTCTGTATTCACGGGCAGGCGAGAGCAACATCATCATTTCCAGCGTAGTGCTGTCAATTCACTTGGATGCAGCAAGATAAAAGCTCTTTTTGGATGGCCTATAACACAGTTGTCCCAAAGGCTTGTTTGGGTTTGGATTTGTTCTAGGCCAGTTCCTGCAGAAAATACTGTTCTGTGCTTGCTGGCCAGCCAGGTCTGGATGCAGAGGGGGGAGATGTGTGAATGGATGCCCACGTGTTCCCAGCTGGCAGCAAACACAAAGCCCAAGCAGTGTGCAAGTGGCTGAGCAGACACTGCAGGAGCCATGGCACAAATGATGGGCAGAATCAGTTCATGCATGACCACATGATAGTTTTATGCATGAACACCTTGTGAAATTATGAACAGCATCCCATTATTTCACACGTGAATGCCCCAAAACTGCATGCATTAGTGCCCAATTAGCTTATGCATGAGTGCCCAATTAATTTATTCCTTAGCATCCAATCACTTCATGCACAAGCACTCAATTCATTGACACACAAGCCTCAAGACAGCTCACGTGAGCACACAATCAGTTCATACCTGAGTGCTCAATTAGCTCACACATGAGCAGCTATCTCTCATGTGTGCCCCCTCAGCACATGCATGAGTCCCCATTTAGTACATGCATGAGTGCTATGCTGGGCAGAAATTGCAGGGTTCAGGTCACTAATGCCACATTCCCACCCTCTGGCTCTTCTTGGTGCAGGTGCTTCTCCACTGAAAATGTGCTCTTTTCAGGAGCATGAGAACTACATTCAAGGTCCCTGTGCTAGCCCAGAGGTGCACAAAGAGCCCTCCTCTTTCCCCAGAGCACTGAGGGGTTGAGGAGCATGGGCTATCAGGGGTCAACACATCTGCCCAGCCCTGGGAAGAGGCATAAGTGTCTTTCCTTGCCTGTGTATCCAGCTCCTGCCTTTGCCTGTCAGAGGTCAGCATTGCCTCCATCTACCTTTGCTTTTTACAGGGGTTGTACCAGAGTCACACATAATTTCTCACTATGGGATAAAAGAAGGTTGGTTTTTCCTTACTCAAAAGGTTAGACTGAGCTACAGAGGGAAGTCACTTTTCTAAGGTTATTTAGTTGTGAATCTCTTATCCACAAGCCTACACTGCTTTATAAGAAAGTGAGGACATTTTCTCAAAATGCTGTGCTACCTACCCAAGTCACAAACCCACAGCTGTAAGACAGAACTGATTGTAATTCTTAGCAAGGCATGAATTTCAATGGTCATCTATGAGAAACCCATCCACAGAATAAAATCCTGAAAATAACAGTTTACAGGTCTTTTGCAGCAAACACATTTCTGTGAGTACATTATCAACTGGCTGCTCCAGAGCAGGGATAATGGGACTAGTAACATGGAATTAGAAGGTAGGGAAGCCAAGCTGCTGGGATCACTGGCTGAGACCACCAGCCTGACCAAGAGATGGCACCTGTATGTAACATTGAAGCACTCCCGTTCCTCCAGCAAGGAAACATACAAGTTCTATCTCTATGTACAAAGGTTGGAAGGAATCTGTTACCTTACAGAAGACATAAAGGGAACCTTGCCAACTCTTACTTCAAGCACAAAGTTTACAAGTACTTATGTGATAAGACATTTGAAGTGAAAACTAGCCCTGGGCTTCCAAAGGTGTAGCACAGAGCAGTGACAATCTCAGCTCAGCTACCTTTTTCCACTATTCCTGAGCAAGGCAGCATGATGAGAGACCATCATTTGCCAAAGGGGACTTCTGGCTGAGAAACTGCAAATTCCAGTTTACAAAACTGAAACTCCAAGGTCACCAGAAAACCTTCCCCCTCATTGCTCACACGAGCCAAAATTGGTTTTAACTTCCCATACATCTGGAAACCAAAGAGCTCAGCCAACACAACACTTCACTGCCTATACAGTGAGATAGCAAAGCTGTGCAGTGATAATGACACTGCACCAACAGAAAGCTCACAGCTCTTCTACCACAGCTGACAGGGAAGGTTCCAGATGCCTGCTTTCCTGAGACTTCAAAAGAGCTTCATTTTCCTAATACAAGAAGCTAATCAAACACTTGTACGTTACTCTCTCCCGTTGCTAAGCTGTGCATAGCTGTACTGAACACCTGAGCAGTAGCTGGTGTCATGTAACCTACCTACCCCTGCCCCAAAAAAAACTCAAAGAGAGCATTCAGGACGTTATCCAGCTGCAGGCTGAGAGGCAGAACATTACCTCCAACAAGTCTAAGCAGCAGAGCATAGTCTCTCTCAGAAGTATACGCACAGCTCAGCGTGTTCAGTAAGTCATCAAGAAGAGTTCTTCAACAGAGAAGAAATGAAAGAGACTAGGGACAAAAAATACATTTCTGTAGCAAAGTGCATTTGAGAACTAGGCAAAGACTGAAAAATATAAAGGCTTAATACATTTATTAGTAACTGCTGGCACGTACTGTAGATTACGCTACCCCTTCATACACAAGGAATTCATGGCAAGTACTGGCCAAACATTGCAAAGCACAGCTTAAGACAGAAAGCTGAAGCAGCATGCATAACCTCCACATGCTTATTAAACTGTTCTGAGCATGTAAATCCATCTCACACTTGTCCAATCAATCTGTTTTCAGTCCTATTTAAACGCTACAAGGACCAAAATTAAGAATTTAGAAAAGGACTGGAGACAGCAGCTGTTTGCAAGTAGCAGGTAGGAGGCAACTCCAGGTGACAGTTCCCTCCCGGCTCAGGGGTTAATTCCACTCAACTGTGAGCAAAGTTGGCAAGCAGAGAACTTGGTTTTCATCTCTTACTGCAAAGGAAACAGCAGATGCATATAGAACATGTCATACTTCAGACTCACTGGTTTTTTCTGAAGGGGCCATAAAAGCAAACGAGTAACCTGATGTGACCCAGGCGGTTACAGCACTCCCTACATCTTCACTTGCTCACAGAACAAGCTAATAACAAGGTATTATACTTACATACAGCTCTGTACTTGCTAGTAACAAAGCACCAATTAATTACAAAGCCAGCTGGCCAGTAACCTACCCCTTCAGCTCTAGGTTTTATTACCTCAGTACTTTCCCATTTTGTACCTTACCCTTCACAGCACCAGCAAAGACCACAATGACAACGGTGTTGCACACCCCACGAGGTACAACCAGGCCCTCAGACCACATGCTGACATTCCCTATGGCTTTGGCTGCTTAGCATCTTTGCTTGGTTGGACACCTTTTACATCAGGCCCCAATTCCGAAGGGCAATCGAGAGATTGCTTACAACTTAAGTCAACTTGATTAGAAGCAAAGCTCAAACCTGTAGTAGGGTAAAACCCCTTCTTAATCTGTGCCTGAGACCAGGCAGATTGTGCTGTTCCACATCTTTCAACTCTAACACACAAGTACACTCACTGCTATAGCTCTGCTCCAGACTGACCAGGAATCGGTGCTGTGACAAGCAAACCTCTGATGTGCACACAGATCGGGTGCAGAAGCTTCCATTCAGATATAGGGAATTTCAAATGTTACCCTGCTGTAAGCCAGCCTGTAAAACTGGCTTTTAGTACTTTTGCTGCAGAGACAGAACTGCAGTTTGAATGCAGGTCTGCCCTCTGGAAAAATGAAGTTACCGATGAGTTGACGTGCAGCAACTGCCCACTAAGTATCTCTTTGTGGCATTTTCTAGTGCTACATCAACACCCAAGTGATTAGCAAGTTCCAAGGGCAACTAAAATCAGGACTTACTGATGATCTCACCTGTTCCCATGACACATTCTGCTGGGCATTTTCTACAATTATGGCAGCTAAAGCTGCTGAAGATAAAAAATAGGTAAAATTAATGCATATTTTCTGAATCAGAGTAGTCCAAAATACAGAAAATGCTTTCTTTTTTGTACGGACCACTATCCTCACCAAGTCACCCCAGCCAGAAATTCCCCACCCATTCAAGTTCAGAGCATTATCACATGCTCCAATGTAGAGTGAAGTAGCAGACTTGTTCCATTAACACTGTCCAATAATTTGTTATTAAAATCACACAGGAACAGGGCACATGAAATAGGACCT
>VXBT01014028.1:141133-145597 GCA_013400235.1 Oriolus oriolus
CTGGAGATAAGCCCCCAACAAAAATCTTTTTAACAGGTTCTTTTGTTTTCATGGCTTTAGCTCTTTTTGGATCAATGACCTTTCCATTCAGCTTGTGTTCTTTCTGGTCCATGACCTGGGGAAAATTAAAACACAGTCTTACACAGTTCAAGCTAAATGTTTCACTGATGTTTTGAGTAAGGCCAAATTTCCTTCAATTTCAATACTCGGATTACACCAATAATTTGTTGCACAAAACCAAAGAGTTCTGTGATTTTTGATCACTATCCAGTGACACAGATTCTGACAACCAGAACCACCTACTACCCAGTAGAAGCAAGAGTGTAATGTTTCTCAAAAAGTACTCTACTCATCCCCATCTCATTCTCAAACCCTATGAAGTAAAAAATCTGTACTTTAAATATCACAAAGGTCAGCGAAGGTGAAAACTTTTCCATGTGCTGCATCCACACCATTTAAAAAAAGTTAACAGCTACTTTTTGCTTGGATAGAGGCCAAATGTATCAAAGCTACTGGCTCTACTCTAGGGGTTCACATTACAACTCTGGAATGCAAAGACTTGAAGCTCTTCGCAAATGCTGCTTTCACAGCAGTAGGCAGCAGTCATTTATACACTGTACTTTTCAAGTGCCCAAGTCCAATGGCTTGCACAACCTGTAAGTGCCCAAATCCATACCCTAGGAATCACTGCTAGTCCTGGACACTGCATCACGAGTAAGATGGTTCATAAAAGAAAGCATTTCAACAAGCACCTTAAACACACTGCACCCCTGAATCACCTTTACCAGATGTACAAACAATGCTTACAGTCATCCTAGCGAGTGCTTTATCTCTGATACCCGAATTTGAATGTGTTTCATTACATTAATCCCACCTTATCTACACTCTCCGATTCTTTGAAGAGGACAAAGCCAAAGCCTCTCGATCGCCCAGTGATGGGGTCTAACTTCAGAGTGCAGTCTACAACTTCCCCAAACTTAGAGAAGTAGTCCTTCAGATCTTTCTTCGTCGTGTCCCAGCTAAGGCCACCGATGAACATTTTCCTGTTAAGACAAGATGGTCAATCTGTAAACATGGGTTACAGGTTAAAATCCTGCACTGCCAAGCTTTATGAGCTCAGTTACCTAATGCATGGAACTGGCAGTTTTTTATCAGTCACGTCACTACACACACAGGCCTGCACTTTTTGACAACACACTTAAATGATTCTGGCCAGGACAGATAAAGACTTTCACATACACAAACGTTTTTCACCATCTTCTCCCGCAGCTGCTTACTCTGCTGTCCCAAGAAACTACCAACAGTGACAAAAAGGTATTTTACTACTTCCTTACATCCCCACCACAGGCTTAATTCCATTTAGCTACCTGTGGAGCCTCCACACAACTGCTCATGAAACACACACAGGCAGATTAGATTTGTAAGGAAGTGTGGTTAAAACAGAAGCATTTGTCTACCAGTCTGGACTGGGCACACGCCCAAATTAGTAAAGTAAAATAAATGGAAGTTTAATCAAGTTCGCTTCCCCAGAAAGCAGTAAAGAAAAAACAAAGTATTGAATGGTCAGAAGTTATCTTTCTTCACAAAAACTTCATATGAACACCTGGCATAATTCAGTATCATCAAGAGAACACCTCTCCAGTATTTCTACAGCACCAGTGGTGCTAGGCAGATGTGTACAGCCCATAATTCATGACTTGTATTTTCAAAAGCACACTGGAAGCTTAGAATCAAATCATAACCACCCCACCATGTTAGTAAGGTATAAGAATATTAAAAAAAAAATTAAAAATATGAAAAATCAAGCCAGTATACACACAAATCAAACATTCCACCTTATTAAGCATAGGGCTTAGGCACCTATTCAAAAGAGGATTTGATTTGAGATGATCTCGTCTAATACTGATAAAGAAGAATTTACAGTGAGCTCTAACCAAAAAATATGATCCATTATGATCTATAAAAGCGCTTTCGACAAAGCTTTGCACATTTTCACTGTCCCAACTTATTCCACAATCAAACACAGTTATCAGAAAACCTGAAAAACCACTGTACCGTGTTTCCAACCCTTCCACTTCCCACACACAAATATTCCTGCCAATCATGTAAAACAGCACTGTACCTCCACAACTCAAACTCTCTCGAATCAAAAGCTGCTCCTGTGAACTATCTCTGTTGAATCAGCTGTGCTCTCACAGAATTAACAAGGGCATTCAGTTTCTGACAAACATATCCATATAGATGAGAGGTTCAGGAGCTTCAGGTGTTTTTTATAACAAGTCTCAAAATTTGTGAAGAAGGAGCATCAGTTCCCCATCCCTTTATCCATTTTTCACACTAGTTCCAGATCTCTTTCAACAAAGTACCAACAGCCCTTTCTATCAGGCATGACTTCCTATGGTCTTCATGGAAGAAATGGTCTACCTTGCTAAAGCAGCAGCCTCATACCAGCACAGAGTAAACCAAAGGATGCTTGCTGCCCTTTGTTCACCCATCACTAAGGTCCTTAGTTTGCTTGCTGTTCTGTGGAGGTTTTCTTAAGCATCCAAAGAGAAGACACAGAGGATGCAGCATCGTGTTTCTGGCACGTGGAGGGTAGTGATGCTCGAGCAGTTACTACCGAACTCACACCTGCTACACAAACCACCTGTCTCAATATTAAAATACAAACCCTGCTTTGTATCCCTAAGGACAGACAGATCAAGAACATGAGCTTGAAACCAGCAGCCTCTGAAGGGTTTTCATCCCTCCACGCAGTAACTGCACCTTTAAGCCCAGTTAAAGAGCAGCAAGCCACGGCTGCTTCAGTCTGCCCCTACATAAAGTACTGCTCCAAGGCAAACTGAGCTCAGGTCAAGACTACACCACAAGCGTGAGCACAACAAACAATTCAGAAGCAGTGTCACAGTGCTGCCAAAAGCTTGTAAAATACATACGCTATTCCTAGCCCACAGTCTGGCTAGTCTAAGTCACATCAGCACATACAGTTTCCCAAAATAAGTCACCAGAAGCGCACTGGGAAAGCTTTCAAACTTCAGACTTAGCTAAACAAGACATCACAGGTATGCTGTTTTCCCTTTACTACCAAAAGTGTTTCCTGTACAGCATTAAGAATTCACAGGTCAAATAAAAAGACTGAACTAGACTACAAGTCAATTTGTGACAGATGTAATCACTGCCCAACGTCCCTGCACCACTTAGAGACAACTTTTTCTAGGCTGTGCTGCCTCAAAAGAACCTGAGCTTGTCCCTGAAAACCCTTTAATTGGTGTGTATTCAAGGGCAAGAAATAAAACAAGCATGCAAACTCCAAAGATATTTAAAGCCATTAAGAGCAGGTGAAAAGTAACAAAACCATTCTAATTTTTTGCTAATCCCAGCAAAACACTCAATAAAAGGTTCCTGTTCTCTCTCCCTGCAACATCTCAAATTATTAACATCTCTCTCAGCAACATCCCAGGTTATTACAGAAGGAGGAAGACACTCTGGAAGGTTTCACAGCAGGAATCTGCAGGACACAATAGCTAGTGCTCCTTCATCCAGGTTATTTTCTGCCTCGACCAAAATCAGACCTGCAGCTCGAGTTTCTCACGGGCCCGACAGGAGACAGCAGAGTGCATCAGCCTGTCCTGTCACTGGATTTATTACACACAAGTTTCACTGGCAATAAGGAAGTGACACTGCCCCAAGCAGAAATCCTCTGAAGATAAAAAGCTGCCTTTATTCTCCATAAAACAGAATAATAGAATATGCTGAGTTGGAAGGAACCTTTCAGAATCATCAAGTCCAACTCCCAGCCCTCCAGAGGACATCCCAAGAGTCACACCACGTGCCTGAGAGCATTGTCCAGATGCTTCTTGAACTCTCTCAGGCTTGTCCTGTAACAACTTCCCTGTGGAGCCTGTTTCAGTGCCCAACCACCCTCTGGGTAAAAAACCTTTTCCTTACACCTAACCTGAACCTCCCCCGACTTAGCTTCCTGCCTTTTCGACTCCTACTTCTCGAGTTCGGACACCACCTAACATAATCCTCCTCACAGCAAGTTCCGTGAGAAGCAGAGGGACGCTTTAGGCTGGGAAGAAGTCCCGGTGCCTCACGCCTCTCACTGACACTCAGCTGACACAATGTAATGTTTGCAGCACAGGGCAATGGCTGTGACTGCAACCAGAGCACTCGGCTACACCGAGTTACGGTCTTAATGCACGCACCGCACCTTAACTCATAAAAAAGACACCCTTAAAAAGAAAAATAAGCAAAAGGGGTCTGTAGTTTGGCGCACACCACACCACTTGTACACCGCGGGACCAGACACCGCCCCCGCCCCCCGGCCCGGCCCGTGACGTCGCCGAGGCGCCAAGTAAACAAACAGGGCGGCGAGCGGGGCCGAGCGGGGCCGGGGGCGCCGGGCCCCGCCCGGGACACACAACCCGCCCTCGCCGCTCACCCCTCGTCCTCCTCGTTCTT
>VXBT01014028.1:151856-214327 GCA_013400235.1 Oriolus oriolus
CGCCGCGCGTCCCCGGTGCGCCCCACGTGCCGCCGCCGCCGCCATGGGCGTGCTGCCGGTGCCGGCGGAGGTGCGCGCCATCCTGCTGGACATCGAGGGCACCACCACCCCCATCGCCTTCGTCCAGGTGAGACCCGGTGGCCGCCGGCACCGCGGGGGGCTCCGGTAGCATCGCCGCTCCTTTCGTGACCCCCCAGCCCTGGCGTCGCGGGGGCTCCCGTAGTATCGCCGTGACTCCCCGGCCCTGGCGGCTCGCCGCGGGGCAGGCCCGAGGTGCCACCGGGAGCGAAAGCCGTGACCCATTTTCTGCGTTTTTCCGAATAATGCTCACGAGAAAATACGCCTTGTCTTGCCGATCGGCCGCCCCCTCGGTGGGCTGGGGAGCAGGTCACTACCGCTGAGATTCGGGGCAGGTCAGGGATTTTTTTCATGGATATAGAGGAGTTGGAGTGCTCGCAGCCTCATCCGGGAAAAGCCCTCGAGCATCGCTGTTCCTTTGATGGCTGGAGCTGCAGCACCGCACCCGGGTCTGCAGAGAGCCTCAAGTGCGATCTCTTTGAAGTACGATGCTCCTTTGCTTTAATTTCAGTAATTAACAATTTGCAGTAATGGGTAATTCTCGGGCTTATCCGCTGCCTTTTCCCTTGGGGAAGGTGGTACAGCCAAATGCCCTCAGTGTGCCTGAGGAGCGGATCCGGCACTGCGGGATGGCAGCGCAGGGGACACACCGAGGGTACGCGACTGTAGGGACTGTAGTGGCAGCGAATGTACGAGTGGCTTCCCTTGCCTAGGAAAAGGCTTAAGACTGTGGAAATGCTGGTTTAGGTGCAGAACCGAGGGGACTGGGAAGTCTGCCAGTCACGGGCGCTTGGAGAACCGCAAATTTTAATAGCCGCGGTCCCTCCTCTCCGGGAGGCTTTGGTTCGCAGGAGGGAGCGGCTTGCTAGGACAGCGAACGGATGTATCCCTTCTCCTGCCGTTAATTAACCTGGGTTTCTCCATGAGACTATAGCTTTTTGGCAGATCTATTTAGCCGGTAGCTTACAAAGGTGCTTTGTGACCCACATGGCAGGTGAAGGCTCCTGCCAGGCTTTCTAGAGGTTTCTGCTAACACAGTTTAACAGATGAACAGCATGACCTACATCTTTCCTGTCCATGCTCTTCCAGTGCTCTTGAAGAAGCTTGAGGCCTAGACGGCATTACAGCTGCCTCCCTCCCCTCAGTATCTTTCAATTTGGACAGTTTGGACAGCTCAGGTTTCTTACTAAACATCTAACAGAGCAACGAAGTTGTTTATGTCCACCTTGAAGCCGTTTTGCAGCTGAGCAAACAACATGCCATGCGTGTTCGGGTTCCACCCAAAGTCCTCGTGTTGCAGGGAGGCCAAATGAGTTTTGGTTCTCAATAAAATTCGGTTTGCTGGAAATCCTCAAAAATGCTTGGAACAAGTTATTTCATTTGGTCTTTCAGTTAACCTCTGTTTGCCTTTGGAAGGTCCACTGCTGGTTCAGCAGACACTTTATTGAGATTAAAAAATTACTAATTTATTTAGTAATAGATTAGATTTCATTTAATCCTTTCTCTAATGTTAGAATTACTCAATATGCAAAGTAAGGAAACAGAATGATTCGGTTGGTGGGTGTATTAAGGAAAGATACCAGAAAAGAGAGTATTTGGTGACCATCAATTAGAGGTCACCAAGTTTTCTCATTTGCCAGGTCCACCCCTGCAGAGTGGAAGTAGATGCCTGGGGAAGAGATGTCATTAGATAAACTGCATGCCGTGGGATTTACTAGATCTTCTATAAAAGACCATATTGCCACTGAACTTTAGGACAGCTTGCATGGACATTTAGAGGAAAATGGACCCTGGTTACTTGAAACCCTACAAGTGCTAATTACAGTGAGCTGCTCGGTGGCTATTGGTGGTAAAAATGCTTCCCTTTCTATGCTGAGTTTGACATTGCTGTAAGCAGTTGTGAAGGCTTAGGAGGGATGTCAAGCTGTGTTTGCTGGAGAATGTTTCTCCATCCTGCCAAGCTGCATTGGCGCTGGACGATGCCGAGGAGCCTGGCCATTCCCCCAGCACTCACGGGAGGTAGGCAGTGATGGGAGCTGTGCAGAGGCAGGCTCATCATATCTTTGTTCTCCAAAGGAGAGAGAAGTGGGTGAACTTGTAAGGGTCCCAGTTAAACCTATTCAAGAGGTTGCAGCTGCCACCTTTTGCTGAAAGCTGAAGTGGTGGAGATGGAGGTGTTTCTTTGCAGGGCACAAAGAGTCTTTCTTCCACACAGACTTGTGGCCTATTAAACTTAGTACATCATTGGCTGGGATCCCTCCTGACATCCATAAATCGTCAGTCCCACTGGCTGTCCACTATTGCAGCTGTCACGTGGGTGTCCCCTCTTAGTTCACAGACCAGTGCATTTGCCAATGGACCAAGACTTTTACCTTTTTAAAATCCCCCAAATCACAGAATCCACTGATCTTTCAGAGCCTATTTGGAAGTTTGTCTTAGCCAGCGTAAGAGTATGAAACACTGCTTTTGGAAAATAATTGGTACCTTTTGACATCTGAGTTGTAAAGGAGGTTAAACCAAGGCAGCAGGTTAGCTGCATTTCCCAGTGGATTCTCTTTAATTTCCTCTGTGATTTAAAAGGTAGTTTGAAAGTAAAGGAAATGTGAGAGTAACTGGGGACATTACAAGGTTTTTGATTTCCCTAGACAAGTTCGTGGTAATTTTTTAGGCAATTTGCATTGTTTTTAAAATATACAACATGGAAAACACAATATTAGAGCAAGAGAAAATCCTGCAGTTCTGCCACCACATCACACTCTCAGAACCACTGCTTTCTTAATTCACTAACAAGCTAAAGATGACATACAACAAGGAACAAGAAACTATGGTCCATTTTTTGAGGAGAGGTGAGTTCAGGTTAGTTTTTTCCCAATTAAGAGAAGCTCAGTTCTCTACCCGAAGGAAGGAGTTCCCTGCCCTTCTCCTTGACCTGAGGCTTTTCCCACACCTGGAGACAAACAGTGGCTGCTTGTGGCTTCTGACTCGTGAAACACCGCTAATGAGAGCAATTTGTAATTATTTCTGGTTGCCCTTGGGATCTCTGTGAAGGTTTGTAATTTTCCTGTGGCACTTTTCCCAAACCCCATTCCATTCCATTTGCAAGACTGTCCTCTGGAGTTTGGTGTCACTGGACCAGGCTTTTCATTTTAAAAGGCTCTTTAGCTTTGGCAAGAGGTTGAGACATGTTTTCAGAATGACCTTTGTTAGGGCAAGTGCCCCATCAAAAATGCAGCAGCATAACTTGTCAGTTCAGAGTACACACATTGTCAGCCTTGTACTCCTCAGCTGGTGGGAATCTGCTTCTCCCTGCAGATGAGAGTGCTGGCCGAGTCAAAAACATCTCACATGTGCCATTTGAGATGTTTTTTGGCAAGCCCAGGAAAAGTTATCACCCGCCTTTCCATCACAGGCTTTAAAAGTTTCAGCTACGTAAACATTTGTGTAAAAAAATCCACCTGCACTGATCTTGGCCTGAGGCTGGCTGAGTCCTGTGACCCAGCAGACACCCTTGTCAGGAAGTTTCACCAGCTGCAGCACTGCAGGGGAAGCTTAAGTTGGGAGAATAACTGTACACGGCAGCATGTGCGAACGGTTCCTTTAAAAGCCAGTCAGCCTTACCTCTGCCAGGTTAAAGGAGCAGCCTGTTTTTCTGCCAGGAGACCTTGTTCCCTTACATCAAAGACAACGTGAAGGAGTATCTGCGTGCTCACTGGGAGGAGGAGGAGTGCCAGCGGGATGTCGGACTTCTGAGGAAACAGGTTAAGTAACAGTTATTCTGTGTCTCTGGATTTTCGTAGCATGCCGGAGGCTTCAGGTCACTCGGACTGTCCTGGTTACCCAACATTTGTCCCTATCTCTTTGCCCCCACCCATGAAGGTCAGTTGCCTTGATGGTCAGATTCTCCCCTATCCAAAGCCTGGGGCTGTGCTTGGCAGGCAGCAGCCTTCCCTCAGCTCACCTCGGTCTTCACAGCCCCTGGGCAGCTGCTGAGCCAAGACTTTCCAGCTTTTTGCCTGCACTGTGCCCTTCTATTGCTGAATCCAAACCTCTTTTGGGAAGCAGCACAGGGGGATGGCAGAGCACTTGTCCCACACAGGGCAGTGGATGCTGCCTCTGTACAGGGACACAGCATCAATGTGAGACCGGTGGCTAAAGCCAACAGATGCGTTTGCTTCTTTGCCTTAATTACAGTAATTAAATGCTTAAGCAAGCATAGTTCTCTTTAGAGTATTTACAGTGCAGCTACAGTAATGCTGACTGATTGGTTTGGAAAGTACAATCACAACTGAAGTCTCAACTTCCCATTGAGAAAAGCATTCAAACAACGTCGTAACCCCTCACGTGAAGAGCAGTTCAAGCAGTGTTCTGCACAGAGGTGCATGGAGGCAGGTGTTAGACCACTTTCCCTGCATTAGAGGTGATGAAGCTGCTCTGCCTCTTCCCTCCCCTCTTTTTATCATGGATGATTTCACAGAATCACAGAATATTCCGAGTTGGAAGGGACCCACAAGAATTATCAAGCCCAACTCTTTAGCGAATGGCCCGTACAGGGATCAAAGTCAGAACCTTGGCATCGTTAACACCATGCTCTAACACGGCTTTCCAGGCTCAGGAGGACTCCAGCCTGGACGGGGCCGTGCCGATCCCTTTGGAGAGCGGCAGCGGGGAAGAGGAGCTGGAGCGGGTTATCCAGGCGGTCGTGGACAACGTGCACTGGCAGATGTCCCTGGACAGGAAGACCACGGCACTGAAGCAGCTGCAGGGCCACATGTGGAGGGCAGCCTATGCCACCGGGCACGTCAAAGGAGAGTGAGTAATTGTGTGAGTAGTTGTGTGCCCTCTCCTGGGGGGCAGGTATGGGGGGCATCTTTCCTAAAAGTTTATCAGCAGAACAGCTGCATAACCTGTTCCTGGGAACAGCCCCACTTACAAATACAAATAGGATCACTAGCTCAGCAGACAAGCCAATATTTGAGAGATTTCTTGGTAAACCAAGAGTCTAAGGCACAAGTATGGGCTTCTTACAGTTCTCCATCTTGCATTTTTTATCCCCAAATTGCACTCATATTTTGGAACAAGTATAAATAAGCCAGGGTTGCAGGGTCAGACCCTTTCGGTTGTTTCCTCCTGCTTTGTCTTTTACCTGTGTGTTTCCTGCCTTTCCACTTCTTTTTGTCTTCAGATTCCTCTTTATGTTTCAGCCACAACACAGGAGTGCATAAGTAGGGACTACTGGGATTAAGCCTGATCTTCTTACTTAGGTTAAGAGATACTTGGTTAAACCATGCATTTCAGGTTTCTAAGTAAGTAAAACAAGCCCATAAATTCACAAAGTGTTTTGTCAAATGAGGAACAAGGAAGAAGAAAATGAGCTCACAGAAAGATGTAAACATCCACCAGAGAAAGTAACAAAACCCAAAAACAAGTCAAGAGAGACAGATATCCTGTTGGTTTTGTTTTTAAAAACAGGGCTAAATTGTCTTAGAGTGACCCAAAAACAGTGGAGAAAGCTGCCTGCTTGGCTGCATTGAAGGAGTGAGATCTCTAAAATCTCCTTGCCCAGCTCTGCATCACCTGCTGCTGAGATAGACTCCCTGGTTCCAGGAGCCCTGAGCAGATTGAAAATGAAGTCCCCTTGCAAACTAATAGGACAAAACTAATTGTCACAGTGCCTGGCTAATGATGTCCCTCCAGGTGCCTCTGGGTTTGCCCTTACCTGCTGCCCTGTTTTGCTCCAGAATCTTCGAGGACGTGGTTCCAGCCATCCGGAAGTGGCGGGAAGCAGGGATGAAGGTCTATATCTACTCTTCAGGCAGCGTCGAAGCCCAGAAGCTTCTGTTCGGATACTCTACAGAAGGTGATATCCTAGAGGTAGATAACCTTACCACCTTCCTTACAGCTTCTCCCCTGCAGAGCACTCCCCTCCCTCACCCACCCTTGCTGTAACACTTGTGAATGAATTCTGGGACAGGAAGGTGGGGCAGTGGGTTTGACTCGTGGGAATTAAACTCAGCAGTTGACTGTGAGAGCATGGCTGCACCCACCCCTCATTACTGTGGCAGAAAGGGAGGGAGGGAGGTTTGTCCCTGCTCTTCAGGTGGCACTCAGCAATGGCCTGTGCTTCTCTCTCTCTTTCAGCTCTTCGATGGCCACTTTGATACCAAAATAGGCCCCAAGGTAGAAAGTGAGAGCTACAGGAGGATTGCCGCCAGTATTGGGTGTGCCACCAACAACATCCTCTTCCTGACGGATGTCCCTCGAGGTACGTGACTTGCCAGTCCTATTGGCTCTCACCTGTGCAGGGGAGGCAGGTGTGCTTCAAAGTGTGCTGCTGACTTCTCACAAGCACCCCAGAAATGCTACAGGCCACTTGGCTTCAGCACATTCCCTCTAGCTGTTGCCATCCTCCTTCCTTACACACCCGGGCTTGCACACAGCAGCGAGATGTCCGTGTGCAGCGCTGCAATGAGGGAAAATAGGTCAAGTAGAAACCTGCCTTTGCACCAGCCAGGAAGGACAGACTGCTGAAGCAGAGCTAAAGCACGCCCCACTTACAAACAGGGTCAGTGGTTTGGCCTGTGCTCAGGGGAAATGATGGTGTTTGCTGTGTTGCTACGTGGCTGGTTCTTCGTGCCACTCATGGTCAGGCTGTGTTCAGCAGCAGGAAAATATTGCTTCAGGTTGCCAAGGTTTGACTCCTGGAAAGCCAGGCTTGAGAAGCTAATTTAATTTCCTGCCTTAGCTGGAAACATCTTTCTGGCAGAAATGGCACTGGGTCTCAGTCTAAGCCAGCTCAGTCCCCTGGAGTTAGTCCTTACCTCCTCTCCAGCCTTGGCAGCAGAACTGGTGGGAGCTTGTAGTTACCTCCTTTTCCCTGGATCATCTTCCAGTGGCCTTTTGTGCTCAGGGAGCAAAAAGAAGCTTGTGACAAGTGACTGGGGGAGGGGGTGTTTGATTCACAAATGCCCTAGCCTGACCACAGCCTGGTGACAGGAATCGAGCTGATGGAGCAGGAGCGGAGCTGACGGTGTGTGCTGCCTGCAAGGTGCCTTGGACAGCCATCAGCTGGCCGAGGGGAGGGGCTGGTGAGGCAGCCAGCTCCTGTCCATTCCTGCAGCTACAGCCATCCACAGCAGGTGTGCCAGGAGCGGGTTCCTCTCTAGAGCCCTGCCACGTGCAAACGCTGCTTTCTCAGTCTCAGCCTTTAAGGGCACTCGAGTGTTTTGGGGCATCCTCAAGCCTTAAGGACCCTGATGTCAAGAGGTCAGTAAGGAGCTCTCATCTCCACTCCCCCCATTCTGTTTGTTTCAGAAGCCAATGCGGCCGAGGAGGCGGACACTCACGTGGCTGTGGTGATCAGACCAGGCAACGCAGGACTGACGGACGACGAGAAATCCTATTACAGCCTCATCTCGTCTTTCACCGAACTTTTCCTGCCTTCCTCCACCTAGGGAAAGCGGTGCACGCACAAAAGACTGTGCTTCACCTAATTGTCCTTGTGAAATGTTAGGTAATTTTGTCCATAATCAGAATTTCAGACCAAATCCACATTATGTCTTGGGCCTCGTGCAGGCAGGTATGGATGGGGAGTATGGTGTGGGGTCCCTTGTGCAGTAGGACAGAGGCCTGCTGCCAGCTGGAGCTGGGAACAGGGCAAGGAGCAGCACCATGAGCCCTGCTGTTCCTCCCCTATCCTGGCTAGCAGTTAGCCAAGGGAATGTTTCCTTCAGACTCATCCCCTGAAATCTGGTGCTGAGATGCCCCACCATGAGCTCTGTCATTTTTAGAAGCAGTCTGCAAACAAGGTTTATGTCCCCTTGTCCCAGAGGGAGCGCTGGGGACCACGGGGGGGTTATGTGAGCTTCTCCCTGCAGATGGGATTGCTGGCTAAGTCAAAAACATTCACGGTTAAGATTCCCAAAGGAAAATGCCAATTGTGGGCTATAATACAGTAGGTTTGGTCTGCCACAGAAAAAGCCAGCCCTTGCTGCAAGCAAGCTCTTTAGACAAGGAACAATGTCTATCTTGGCTGTGTCTGCAGCAGCTCTAGGTACAAAACAGTACAACTTGCTTATGGAAGCTGCTTAGAGCTCCACAGCCAGCCTACCCAGAATGAAGCCGAGTACATAAAAATACAGCTTTAAAAATTAAATTCTGGACACACTTCACTGCTGCATCATGGTGCTGGGCTATGGGATACAACTGGCTGAACCCCAAGGTCAGCTTGACAGCTTTTCTGAAGTATCTCAGCACTGACCCACGGAGCTCCTCCTCCAGCCAACATCACCCAGTCCCACGTTCATAGCACTGGTCAGCCGTGAGCAAACCTTGACAAACTGCTCCTGAGGGCGGACATCCTGCTGCATTTGATGAGAATTAAACCCCTGACCTTTTCACCTTACCTAAATTGTGCCAATGTAGATCAGATGGTCATGGAGCTTTTCCTAATGTAGTAAATAAAACCACAACTTTGCTTTCATTGTGTTCACTCCATCACAGCATTTTGCCTTCCTGTCTTAGCACCAGTGATGATCCTAGCACCTAAAAGGCAAATCTTACTATTTTATTTCTAAACCTGTGAACACTGTTTTCCTGCTTTCACCTTCCCCAGTCCTTTCTTTAAGGCAGCAGCCTTGTCCTGCCAAGGAAGCTGTACTACCTCCCTGACCATTTTAGGATTTCAGTTGTGGCTCAGTGCAGGAGTGAGAGCCACAGGTAGGCTATACCTGGTAGCAGTGGAGGCAGAGGCAGTCTGCAACTCCTGTCTGAGATCCCCGCTTCCCCATTCCCTGCTGCTGGCACTTCATGCACAGGTGTCTTGCCCTCACAGCCAGCCAAATATATGTGCATGCTGCCTTCCTGAGCTCTGATCTACACCTACAGCTGTCCCTGTTGAGGGAGGCTGATGGGTAAAGAACAAGGAAGAGACAGGCACTTGGGGAGAAAACCACGTCGTGCCAGCACAGCCCTTCTAAAAATTTAATAGTAGCAGGTCAGGCTGTGGGGCAGCTAGTCCAGATGCCTTTCTGGGCTGTGCAGTGAGTGTGATCCTGCTCCTAGAAAGAGCCTGCTAATTAGTGCTGTTACAGTAAGTGTATCTGCATGGCTGAATGGTCCCTGGCTTCCTTAAGTGATAATGTTAATCATTACACTGTAAATAAATACTCACCTTTAGTTTCGTCTTTGCCATCAGAAAGCTATGCTTGGGGTAGGAACAAAAATAAAGCTCACTTTCTCCATAAAAGCACTTTATTCAGTGGTCATGTTTCAGTGTATATCAGTTGTTGTTTAGTTGTACTGAAATGTGCTGTTAGAAACACTCTAAGAAATGTACAGAGTTATCACTAAAAACCTGAAGTTCAGTTTGGATTGCATATAGGAAAAGGAGCAAAAGGAAAAAAAAAATAACCACATCATCTTTTTTTTTTTCCTTTGATAAAATTACAAAATTTAAAACAATAAACTGAAAGTATTAATTAATTAGGGGAAAAAATGTCACAGTGGACTATTTACAGTAAAACACCCTTACAACAAATTGCTATTTTGTGCTCCATATGGATTGAGTGTGTGCCAGTGCAAGAGGATCCCCACCTGCATGTTCTCCAGACTGTCCCCTCCTGTCCTTGCCCAAAAGGAGTTCCCTGGATGAGCCTCTGGGGAGCTGGCACCTCACACTGCTGTGTCCTTGGCCACTCTCAGCACATCCTTCCAGGAAAGCTTTCCACTAATGACACTGCTACAAGGAGGAAGCCTTCAGCAATCCACAACAACCCTCTGTTGGCCAAAAATGCTCTGGATTTGTAACAGCTGCCTGAGAACAAGTTTTGGTGCACAGAAAATAAAGGGCTGGTTGAAAGCTTTCTACTTAATATACAGTTTGTCTTGACTGTTTCTCCTCTCAGAGGCCTGTGACCTTTGCAGAAGACTGAATGCCCTTTTGCCTTTTCCCTCTCTGTCAGAAATGCCACAGAGCAGTACAAGTTCCCCTTCAAGTGCCTCTTCCTACCATTTTAATTTCTGCTTGTTTTCCTGCGGCTCAGACAAGATGTAAACCTAAGCTGAGCCTGATTTGTGGAGGAAAATAGGAGCCATGTTCATGAGAAGCAACTCCCATTACTCTCCTGCCCAGCCAATACAGCAGCCTTCCCAAAATCAGGTTTTCAAATGGGCTTTGAGCTCTTGCTTCTCTGAAAGCAGACCTTCTATCTGAAAACCTCCCTTTAGGGAGGGAGAAGCCCTTCTGGTTCTGGTGTTCCCTTCTTGAACCTCCAGTCCTCAGGCAGATCACCCAGCCCCCGGGGCAGAACTCCCTCCTGGCACACCAAAAGCCCATTTAAACCTGGGGCAGACTCCACTCAGGACAACTGGGCACACTGAGGGGCCCAGAGCCCATCCCAGCCCAGCATGTCTGAAGTTTGGCTTGCACAAGGAGCAAAACCAAACCCTGTGCCCAGAACCACTGGTATTGCTCCCGTGGCAGACGAGCCTGGTGTCTCTCAACACAATGTCTTCCCCCTCAGTGAACATTAAAAAACAAATTTTAAAAAAGCTTTTGAAATACTATACACAATGTGTGGTGGAAGCACTACAAACTTGGGAAGAGCAGCTTTTTCTGGGTCATCTTCAGAGCGCACATTCTCATCTTAATTCAGCACCTCGCTCCCACCAGTCCCCACCGGGAAGCCCAGCACAGCACCCCACTGTGTCACCCCCTCTGGCCTGGGGATGATCTGCCCGGCTACAAGGCAGCGTCAGCCAAGTCTCACTTCACAGCAGAGTTCTTTCCAAACCCAGATTTACCATCGGCTGCTTTCCAGGCTGGAAGAAATGCCTGCCTGCTTGCCATAACAGCCAGTCCGCTGGGGTCTTCCATGTCTGATTCCAGGTTCTGAAGAAACAGCTGCTCTTGCTCACCCTACCAAGTTCCCCCAGTTGGCAGCAAAGAAAACAACCCCAGAAACACACGAAAGATGCAGTCTGGTGACTCGGGAACCGGTGACTCCTGAAGACTCTTGGTGCCCGAAGAAGTCTGCTTCCTTCACCTCCTCCTCTGCAGGGTGGGCTGAGCAGGACCTGTCTCAGAGGGGCATCACAAGGACAGGCTGCTGGATGTCTTGAACAACAGGAGTGTGACAGAGCCACTCCGAAAGAGTCACTGCTGGCACAAACTAAGCAGTTTGGCTCTTAGTGAGACAGCCACCCTCAGAGCCCTTTGGCAATACCATCATGATTGCACATGAAAACAAATGCATAAAAAAAGTGTAAATGAGGTCATGTTTCACCCATGAGACCACACCTGCCCCCCTCCCCCCCTGCCAGAGGACAGGCTACACCTGATCTGTCTGGTACTCGGAGGCTTCTGATAAGCTTTCGGAAAAGCTCAGGAAGTTTTCCTGGTACTCAGAACAAATGATCTCAAATCTGTAATGCCTGAACTCCACTGCAAAGGTGCCAAAGTAGCACAGGAAGCACATCACCAGGCCCCACTGGATCCTGGAAGCATGCATGTGAATGCCCTGCGCCATAAGGATGAAATCTGGAAGACGAAAGTCAAGGAGAACAAGTGGGAGCAGAGACACAAACCAATTTGAAAGCCAACAGGGCAGAAAATCTGAACAAAGTCACCTGGATAAGTCAACCCATCCAGCCATCAGGAGGAGAGTGTGAATGTGATGCCAGAGATGAAAGGGATGTCAGGTGTCCAATGATGCCCATGGAGCACAGCAGCCCTCCCACACAGACCAGGGCTTCCTGATCCCAGATAAGGATGATAAACATTTACAGAGGGAAACTCGGGCGCAGAGAAGTCAGTGATTTGTTTGAGCATCCACCTAGCCATGGACAGAGCCAGCAAGTGGGGATCTGGCTGGGGGCCCCTACCTGCCAGGAGCTTCCCAGTGGGAACTGGATGAGATCACTGCACCGCAGGCAATGGGAACACCTTTCAAATCTACACTGTGAAACCTTTCCTTCTATTTAGATCTCCTGCAAAATCATCCCTTTCTGTGAACTCTGGAAGCATCACTCTACACAGTATGGCACTGAAGTAGGACTGTGCCATGAAGACAAGCTGAGTAGCATTCCTAAATACTTTGAGGTCCTAGGACAGGTGTGCGAAGAGCCGATGTTCCCTGCTGCAGAACACACACGATACCTGGCTTCCCGGGGAGCAAGACAAAAGGATACAGAGCACCACGCAGAGGGTGATGCTGGCTGAGAGAGCCACTCGTGGAATCCCAGCTTTCCGCCCCTCATTCTTCAGGTTGATCTTGAGGGTAAGGGCAGACTGGATCCAGCACGCCAATGTCCCGAAGCCAAAGGTCAGCGATGTGCCCACGTTGTGGATCTCCTCATCATTGGAAAGCTAGGAACAAACCAAACTGTGACTGCCTGCACACAACAGGAATTATCTGATGGCTAACTGGATTGCTGCTGAGGTGGGGTAGGGGAGAGTGGGGATCCCTGGGGTGAGAGACAGAGATGCTGTTTCATCTCTTCTGGCAGAGGTGTAAGGTGTAACATAACCAAGGTGAGTTGACAGTGGTCACAGTCAAGCAGATCTTCTGCCCAAAACCCAAGAGCACCATGGAAAATGCAGCTGCTTGAGGACTCTCTCCACAGCTCCCTGACAAGACTCACAACTGCAGAGCTCAGAAATAAATCCTTCCTTGGCTCGAAGCGATGGCCAGGGCATGCAAGGACAAGCCACTGGGTCTTGCACAGCTCCCTGCAATGGATGCAAATCGTGCACCTTCAGTGCCAGCTGCAGGGAGCAGTGCTGCCTGGGGAGCGGGCAGCCAGAGCCCTGACACCCCCTTGAGCTAGCACAACCCAAAACACAAATACATGCTCCTGGTTTGGCAAGTTTCTCCCACCAAATTTCCTCTTCTGCCCATCCTCGAGCACTGGGGTCTGAGGCAACAAGACCCCAACCTCTCTGGAGTGCCAGTGCCTCCCTGTTCCTTGGGCTGCACTGTCTCACACGGCTCGGTGACTGTGCAACACTGCAAGGCAAAACAACAGCCAGGTTCAACTAGCAAGAATCGGCAAAGAGATCCCTTGAGGCTACAAACCCAATCAAAAAGTCCAGCATGGACTTAAGCCAAACAATTTCCATTTTCCCTCTGCCTCTGAGGCTTTTCGAGAAAAGAAACTACCAGTCTGTAGCTTCTCCCTGCAGCCTTGATTCCTGTTTGATGATTTAACAAATCCCCATCAAATAAGACACAATCTACAGGACAACAATCTAGTTGCTGTGCCTCCACTGATGTTTCCCCTCCTCTCTACCCTGATTTTTTTTCAAGAGTAGGTCCAAATAATAATGCAGGTAAAAATGGGATTGAGCTGCCTCTCCCAAGACAGTCAGCACTGCAAGGGACTTGCAGGTATAATGTCTCTCTAAAACACCCAATGTATAATTGTCCAGAAATATGACTTAATGCCACATTCAGCTCAGCAGTCAGGCAGGGAGAGGCATAGACTAAGGTCCCATTACCTCATGTTTTCATGTTTGGAAAAAGATCTAAGAAAGGATACAGGTAACTAAAAAGGAAGGGATAATAAGAATCAGGTGTCAGAGAATAATCAGAATTTAGAGCCAGGCATGATGCAAAGCATCTACTGTTAAATTAAAATCATTTGCTCTGAAGAGTGAAAAAGGGAAGGAGAGGTTGAAACTGTATCTTAGTGCCTGTCCTGTATTAGAAATACTCTTCTCAGAGGTAGCCAAAGCTGTTAGAAAGGCTTCATAGTTCCCAGCAGGGAAGCTCCTGTGAAAAAAACAAGACTCTGGGTTTAGGGCTTGTGCTGTGGAGTTAGGAAGATCAGGTCCATAAAATTCAAATTATCTCACACCTCATTCAAATAGAAAAAAACAAAAAACAAGTCAACTGTAAAGGACACCAAGTTCCTTCAGTAACTGTACAACCCAAAGAGGTCCTCACCCTTCGCAAAACAAGTACCATTTCTGTACTGGGTCCCTGTCATGCAAAGCCAGGGGAGCAGCCAGCCCACACTCAGTTCCTGCCATTACTGGGGGTCATTACTTGCACCCCAGCGAGAGGCAAAGCCTCAGAGTCAAACCCAAGTGCCACTGGCTCTAATGCTTGATTTTCACTGCAGCTCTGACAGACACACTCGTGATCACAGGGGACACCCATCCCTACAGATGTGGCAGGTGTTTGTTCCTATAATGTTGCAGGACAGAGGGAGAATGGGAGGGCCACCATCCAGACACCCATCCCATCCTTGCACTCCTCTGCTGTGTCCCTCTCCTGGCAGGTCTGGGGATCAGCAGGAGGTGGATTTAAAGCAACGTATGTTTTTAAAGAAGGACACGGATCTGTGTGCTAAATCTGTATGGGCATTTGTGCATCTGTTTGCGCAGATGTGTCCGCAAACTTCCCGCTCAACCCTTTTACCCAGGGCCATCTGTGCCAGCTCCCAGGGCTCAAGAGATTCAGGAGGTTCCTGCTGTGGCTCTCAGCAGGTCAGGTCTAAGCATGCAGGTGCAAACCCTGCTGGAAACACGTGAAAAGTGATTGTGGCCCTTCATCTCGGCACACAAGTGGCAGACAGAGGTGGCAGAGCAGGTACAGGGAGGGCTGGGGCACATGCTTTTCCTGGGCTCACATCACAGGTCGTTCAAAGACCCAAGCAGATCCGCTGGAAAAGCGGGGAACTCACATCACAGGCACAGCAGTCCAAGCCTGCAGGGCAGTACCTGAAAGTTGCCGAGTAGAGTCATCCCAAAAGAGGCCAAGCACAGTGCCACCAAGCCGCTGATGTTCAGCCAAGGGGTGAGCACCTTTGGCTTCAGCTGAATGAAGCGCAGGACAGCCACAACAAGCGCTGGGAAGGAAACACAAGGCAAGGGGCGTCAGTAGGTAGAACCTGCTGCAGCAAACACTGGCCTGGGGGCTCACAGCCCCTTCCCCCTCCTCTTTCTACCTGCAGGCCAGCAAGCTCTGTGCTTCTGCACGGCCCCCTCCCACATAATCAGGAGCAAGACTAAGCACAGGAAGCATTTCTCTTGCAATCCAGCTGCACCAAGCTCCACGCTTCCTTTTCTCACTATGCTTTGCAAATTTTCTGGGGGAAAGAACACCCTCCTGCTTGCCTGTGAAGCTTCCACATACACACCATGCATTCACTAAGTGACACCCAGGCTCGCATTGCTTCAGTCCGCTCACGAGTCCTGAGCTCTCCTGAAGGAGGTATGTCAAACCCCACTTGCATTAAAAAGCATATGAATGGCACATACACAGTTCTGCAGGGTTTGCCATAATGCCCACTGCCTCTTCTCCTCCTCTGGAACAAGTTCTGTCGCCACAAACATAAGCCAAAATACTGCACTGATTTTCCATGAAGAATGGAACAACATTCCCTCCAAGGTTGCAATTCCCCCGAGCACTACGGTATATGATACATGATAGATACAATACATCATACATCATATATGATACGGCATAACCCCAGAAGACACTCAAATCCTGTATTCTTGCCCTCCCTAGGGAATGCTGCATGGAACGACACAGAAAGTCAGGCAATCAGTTGGCCTTCAGATGGGATTCAAACCAGACTGCTAAAAATCAATTTAGTTGAACAGGGAAATTTGCTTGCTGTCAAACACCTTATGCTCGTGCTCAAATTGATAGCATGCAGCTCATATTGTTGTAAATAGCCTGCCTTAGCAAATTAGATCTGCAATTAGATCTGGTATAATATCAAAGAACGTGGTTTAGGAAAATAAGGGCACTGTAAGTGAAAAATACCCACTTTAACCCAAACTGCAAAAGATATTTGAATTTACTCTCTCACAATTGCTCTAGTGAATCAATCCGCTCCAAATCCTTGAAAACAAGAGAACTATGTTCCCCCTCAGAAAAGGATTTCTGTTTTTCATCCCCAGGTGATTGTTTGGGACAGCCACCTCTGACTACTCAAGCTCACGTACAGGAACTTTTTAATTTCTGTTTCTACAATACAGACTCCTGAAATTATGTGATCTTTTTCTAAAACCTGATGGGAATGATTAAAGGGAATTAAAACATTCCATGCGAAACAATGGTATTTTAATTTTCAGTAATTCCTACATTTCTAGCATGTTTCTGTAGTTTTCCTCTCCATTAGCTCTGACATAACTAAGGTGGTCAGAGATACAAGCTAAAAGCAGCTCTCAGAAGTACACAAGTACAGCAGAGGAAAATTTGACTTTATCCACAAAGCAGAGATTAGAACAGAACAGAATATTTCTGTTGGAAGGGGTCTACAACAATCATCGAATTCGGCTGCCTGACCAATTCAGAGCTGACCAAAAGTTAAAGCATGTTATTAATGGCATTGTCCAGATGCTTCTTAAACAGTGACAGCCTTGGGGCATCAACAATCTCACTAGGAATCCTATTCCAGTGTTTGACCACGCTCTCAGTAAAAAAATGCTTCCTAATGTTCAGTCTAAACTCCTCCTGGAGCAGCTTTGAAGCATTCCCACATGTCCTGTCACTGGATCCCAGGAAGAAGAGTCCACACCTCCCTTTCCACATCCTCTCCCCATTTATATTTGAGTCCAGTGTTACTCCATCCCAGGTGTAGGATTTAGACTTGTTAAATTTCATCCCATTAATCACTGCCCAGTGTTCCAGCTATCTAGATCCCTCTGGAAGGCACCTGGTTCCTCAGGAGAGTCAACAGCACCTCCCAGTTTGGGATCACCAGCAAACTTGCTAATGGTGCCTTCACGTCATTCATCCAGACCATTGATAAAAATATTCAACAGAACTGGCCCTAGAAGGAAGCCCTGAGGGACACCACTGGTGGCTGGATGCCAGCCAGATGTAGCTTCTCTACAACCCTGAGAGTCCTGCCCTTCAGCCAGTTCTTCACCCAGTGCACTGTGAACCTGCCGATCTCACAGGTGGACAACTTCTCCAGAAGGCTGCTGCGAGGGACACTGTCAAAGGTCTTATTAAAATCCAGAAAAACTACACCAAACACCTTCCCTTCCCTTCATCCACCAGGTGTGCGGCCTTATCATGGAAGGATATGGAATTTGTTCAACAGGACTTTCCCTTTGTGAGCCCATGCTGACTGTGCCTGGTGATTGCATTATTCTTCAACTGTGTCCGTATCATCTTGTCCATAATTTTTCCAGGAACTGAGGTTAGACCAACAGGCCTGTAGTTCTCTGGGTGTTCCTTCATGCCCTTCTTGCAGACTGGAATAACGCTGGCTGGTTTCCAGTCAGGAGGGCCCTCCCCTGAATCCCAAGACATTTGGTAGATGATAGACAGGGGTCCTGCCCTAACATCCTAACATCCACTACCTCCTTCTGTACTCTGGGATGAATCCCATCAGGACCAAGGGACTTGTGAGCATTCAGCTGATACAGCTGGTCCCTGGCAATTCCAGTGCCCACAAATGGAAAGTCTCTGCTCCCATGCTTGTGGTCCTTCAACTCAGAGGACTGGGCAGCCCAAGGTCTATCAGTAACTTACTAAAGACTGAGGCAGAAAAAGCATTGAACACCTCCACTTCTTCGTCATCCCTGTTAGCCAGGTTACAGCCTTTAACAAGTATCTGTCCAGCATTTTCTTCAGGCCTCCTTTCACCACTGACATACTTAAAAACACTCTTCTTGCTGTCTGAAACAACTCTGGCCAGTTTCAAATCAAATTGAGCTTTGGCCTTTCCTGCCTTCTCCCTGTATACACAAACCACAGCTCTGCAATCTTCCTGCAAAGCCTGACCTGTCTTCCAGAGACCATATAATGCTTTTTCCTCTTAAGCCAAGCTGGTCCTCTGCCCCACTCTTTGAGCACAATCCCACACAGAGGGATTGCCTGCTCCTGTGCTTCTAAAAGGTGGTTCTTAAAGACTGACCAGCACTCATGGACACCTAAGCCCTCAAAAGCAGATTCCCAACATACTCAGCTAAGTACCTCCCTGAAGAGCTTAAAGTTTGGGGGATCAATTCTGCTTTGATCTCTAAATTCCTTTTTTGTCATTACAGCAAAAGTTCTAAACTCAACCATTTCATGATCACCAAGGCCAAGACAGTCACCTACCATCACACCTCCCACAATACATTCGCAGTCTGGAGGTTGTATTTCCCCTGTTACATTTCTTTCTTTGCAATGGGAAGAAGCAGCAATGAAAGTGTACAGTTCAAAAGATTTCACTTCATCACATTCAAGAAGAATACGTACAGGATATTACTTAGTTCCAGTGACTCTTAAAACAAACAGAAAGAGAAAGAAACTCCAGTTGTGGTTCCTACCTAGAAATGCTGCCATGTTCATGACTTGACTAAACACACAGCTTGCAGGAGGTGCATCACCTGCAATACTTGAAAATATAAAGTGTATCATTGTAACTCTAGGATGGCAAAGACACATAAATAGCAACCATTAATCAGAGCAGTACTTGCAAGAAAATAATTCATTTACCTTATATAAGGCGGTCTTTTGGGACCAGGTTTCCTAAGAGACACAGGCACAAGAATAAAGATTCAAGGTTTTCTTCCCAATTTTGGTTTAATCGTTTTATTATTTTAAAGAAACAAGTGATTGAATATAAAGCCCACAAGCAGCTCTTACCTGTCTGGTACACTTAGTGGGAGAATTTTGTTATCTTCCACTGCTATAAAGTACCTGTCAAAAAAGGGTGAAAAAAAGGAAACAGCATAAAACTTCATCCTAGCTTCCATTCCAAATATCACTCAAACAACACAGTAAGTGTCTCAAAGCCCACTGGCAGGATCTGCTGGAGGAGCCTGTGTTTCTCTCTGCTCAAGCAGGCAGTTTTGCTCATTTCTCAGCCTATGTGCCTTCCTTTGTGTTGCATCTGGTTTGCATGATTGAGCAGACAGAGTCACTGAACTGAGCTGCCTCAAAAATAACCAGCCAGGGGAATGTTTCCATTTTCAATTTGAATCATTTTGATTCATCAGGTTTACTATGGGACTCCATCCACAAAAGCTGTTTTAATAGGGAGGCGATGGGACAAGAAAAACAACAAGCAATAGAGGTCAGACAAAAGGCTTAAGCTGCCCCTGCTGCTGAAAAGCAGCATCCACAGACCATGGCCAAAGCCATATCCTACAACGTAACTGCTTCTCAGCCCGAGCATAGCTGCTGATCACACATTTATCACTCCCAAATTAATGCTGCAGTCATCTGCCTCCGTGCTTGGAGAGAGCCCAGCTCAGGGAAGTGCATGTCTTGTGTGCATTTTGGTAGGTAGCATCAGGGAGAAAGTGAGAAGTCAGCATTAAGCTGCTGGCAGGTTTTCAGTGCTGGATGCTGCAGATTTTGAGTTTCCACCCCAAAACAGGGCCTAAGTGTTTCTCCAAGAGCTTTGCTGAGTCATTCAAGGAAAATGCAATTAAAGGAAGTTTTTACATTTTTATCTTTCTCTTTTCAGGCAGCTCCCAGTAACACGTACCAGGAAGAAAGCAAGGTCAGCAACTTGGCCTGGGGAGCACAGAAATTCAGGGATAAAAATGTGATCCTCCAAGCCATGAATTGGCACAGACTGGCCCCTGCCCTTATCATGTGCCTTCTCAGCCCCACAGTAGCTCAAGGGCAGAGCACCCCCAAAAGACTTTCCTTAATTAGAAGCAGCCTCCCAAATAACCAGCAGGAGATAACTTACACTATCCATAATCCAGCTGACGTAAACAGGGTAAAGACAAGAGGTAAAAACATCCACACGCTGCATTTCTTCCCATCCATACCTGCTAGAAACAAAGAACAAAGTAAAAACAGGGCAGAGGCACCCACCCTCCTTGCCCCCCTCTTCTGAGAGCAAGAAGGGCATCCCCACAGCAGGTGCCAAGGCACCGGGCTCCTCATGGCCACTGCAAACCTTTCCTGCCGTCACTGCTGGCATGAGGGGTTAAGCTGCTGCACACAGGCAGCATCCTCCACACAGTTTGGAACAACCAAGGCACTGGAGCCACGGAGCGGGAGACTCTTCAGCCACACCTACAGAATTTGAGTGGTTTTCAAAGTACTTCCCTCGAGGATTTTGTGCAAGGTGACCACAAGACCTGCAGCTCTGATTCCCTACTACTTCCCACAGGCACCAGGCAAGGCAGCCTCCTACCCAGGATCATTAGCAATTCCACACACGCTGTCTCAGCAAAGCCTGCAGCACGGAGAGAGAGGGATGCCCGTGCTGTCATAATCTCCACAAAGCACACAACCAGCTCCCACCTTGGCCACGGAAAGCAGCTAAAAATAATGTCTGGCCACACCTAGAGCAGAGCCAAGCTCCGGTGCCGGCACACAGCGCGCTGTCAGGAGTCGGGATGAGGCACTGCCAACAGGATCAGCTCTTGACATGCAGGCACTGTGAAATCCTGCGTGTGGCGTAAGGGTGCTGCGGACACCGCCTCCCGAGGAAGCATTTGTCCTCCAGGCAGGATCATGCTGGATGAGCATCTGGAATGCCGGGGCTGTTCCTGTAAAATGTGCAATTCAGAAATGCTGCTGTGCTGTGGAGGCAGAGAGTCCTATGTCTCCATGTGAGTCCTTTGATAATGGATCAAGTATTTTCTCATGCTCTGTCCTCCATAAATGTTCCTCCAGGCACTAGCACAGCCAAGAGACAAAAAGAGAGGGCAATAACACGAGGCTCACAGCTCCAGCACCTGCTTTACTTTCACCAGGGCAGCAGCACCTGTGCCCCTGAGCTCTGCCCCCATCCCTGCTGCAGGGCAGGCATTCCCTGGGGCCACCAGCACCCACATGGCAATAGTGAGGCACCCTGGGGTGCCTGGACAGCTTGGAGATGACAGCCTCTCACTAAAGCCTGTATGCATTTGCAGCTCAATTACCTCGTCCAGGTCCTTAAAGCCATGACCATTCCCTTTGCCCCAGAGAGGAAAGTACCCACGCTGTCATACTGTCGTCCTTCTCCTCTCAGCTCCCCCGGCCTTCCTACATCTGCAGCACAGAGCCATGGTCTGCTCCCTGCTGCGAAGACCCAGGAGAGAGTCAGCACCCTCACCCTGTCACAGCAGCCCCCAGCTCACTGCTCCCCTAAGGCACCCCAAGCCACCAAGGACACGCTGCCTGGACTGCTCGGGGCCCCAGACACCGACTCCTGCCCTGCCTCACTGTGACAGAGGCTGAAGGGCTTGAGCGAGGCTCCCCACACCCTGTAGAAGGCATGGCACTCTCACTCTTGCTCAGCTGTCTTGTTTTCCCTGCAAATGGCCTAGCAGGGATACGAAACAACACCCTGGCAGTGCCTGGAGTCACACCACACTTGCACAAAACCATGAGGCCATGATTTGGTGCTGTTTGTACAGACATCCCTGAGTAAGAGAGAAAAGCAACCTTAAAAGACAGAAAAGCAATCAGATAAGGTGTCTTCCCTGACCTGGGAGCAGAGAGAACTGCAGACAAGGACCATGAAATGATGTTAAGTATGCCGAATTAAAAGGCAGGCAGCTCCAGTGTGCATAAAGATCTTCAGCACAGTGTAACAGATCAGAAGAAATTATCAGTGAGGGCAACTAGATTTCCCATCTCACTTCTGTTCCTCTCCTCCTGCATTGGAGACACAGCATTTCACAGCTCTGGTCCCCACACAGCTCCCGCTGTCTTGCTTGCAGCTATTCCATGAAGTGCTGCCCTTGCCTTTCCCTCCTGCTGCTCAGCAGCAATGCAGCAGCTTTCCTTAGCTGGTGTTGGACAGTGCTCTGGTACTGGGAGACCCGTGACAGCAATGTCAAGGACTGCTTCCAGGTGGCAGCCGCCCCACCTGGCACAGGACCGTGTCCCTGACGGCCCCTGGCAGCACAGTGCCCGAGCGCCAGTGCCCCACGCAAGGGAGACCTAAGTGTGGCCTAATTCCCCCCGTCCTGCCTCGGCTGAAGGGAGCAGGCAGGTAACATCATCTCCTGTTCCAGCCCCTGCCTGCTCTGCAAGGTAATTACTGCTGTGCTTGACTCTCCTCTTGTCTCTGGTGGTGCCTGGGCTGAGCCAAGGGAACATAATTCTTTCAGGTCAGGGGATGGCACATCTTATTATTTACCCTTCATCTTTGGAAAGGTACAAAAGTTTCATTTACACAATAAAAGCAAATGCCAGCCACAACACCTGTCCTCATTAATGGGTTGCTGCAGCTCCTCTGCCTCCCAGCATGGAAACAGCAGCCTTCACAAGCTATTTCAGCATTGTCTGTTGTGCAGAGAGGGAGGTAACAAGGGCTTTTCCCCCAGGCAGAGCAGCGAGGCAGCACAAAGGGACAGGGACTCCACACCAGAATGAAGTGGGGAAATGTGAAAATACTGTCCAGATAACCACTGCTCCGTGCTGAGCTCTAAAATGGAGTGAGGCCAGGACTAGTGCCCAACCTCCCCAGAGTCAGAGCAACATGACTACAGATTCACCTCCTTGGAAAACAACCCTCTGTTTAATATTCACTGTGCCACACTGAGTCCCCTTCCATCAGCCACTAACAGAAAATGACATCTGAAATCATTGCATATTAAATGAATGATCAGTGCAGAGCACAGCGCCCTGATGGGAAGCCGGCTCCATAGTTCAGAAACCCTAATTTCAGCCAGCTAAAAAGAAGGAAGCCACCCGTGTCTGATGGATGAAAAAAGTAGGAAAGAAGGGTCCCTTTCCCCCATCAGCAACAGCAACACCTTTTAATGCTGGCCATTGGCACAGCCCACACATGCTTGGATATGTTTCAGCATCCCCACGTGGGCAGAGCATGGTTTAAAAAAAGGGCTCAGCTCCTGCACATTTCTCATTCATGCCCTGCTGTGTTATTCGGCTGCCAGGAAAAAAATTACATGTAATCTCAACTTCTTCCAAAGGAGAAACCCTAAGCATGTGCCAAACCTGCCTAGCTTTGCACTAGTGTTCAGCAGACATCATTCTCAGCAGTTGCCTTTGGGTTAGCCTTGTCCTCTTCAGGGATGTCCCCAGTGTTTGTATCTTCGAGCTGGGAGACATCTGTGCACACTAAGACCAGCACCTCTAAAAGCAGAGAGGAACAAGAGAACAAGGAACCCAAACATCAGCCTCTCCTGGAGCAGCACACCAGTTCAGCCAAAGTAAAATGCCAAGAGTGATAGGAGAAATTACCAAAATTCTTTATGGGAAATGTAGAAACAAATTCTTGGACAGTTAATTGCTCCACAGGGATGACGTAAAGCCAACCTTCCTCTCCACAGCTCTGTTCCGCATTGCTGCCATGACCAGTGGTGCCAAATCTGAGCAGCCAACTCCAGCTGGCAACAACAGCAGTCTCTGCCAGCCCATGTTCTCCCAAATAAACACACTGCATCCAAGAGGCAGTTGGTAATTTCCCATACCCATTTGTCTTCCATTTCTAAGGCTTGCACAGGAAGGCCTTCAGCGACAGAATGCCCTCAAGGTGCAGTGGATTCCCAAAGCCAACAAAAATGTTTTCAGCATCACAGCTGACCCAGCCCACCTTCTCAAAAGCTCACATGTGGTTTTCCAGCCCCTCTTGACACACACTCTCACACCAGCACTGCAAAGCCCCTGTAGAGGTGTGTTCCTGCTGCCAGCTAATATGAGTCAGGGTGCAGAACTGAAAAGAGTTTCACATTAGCACTGCCCCAGAGTGTGTCTTGATAGTTTTTCTCAATGCAAGCTTACTCATCCCCAGTCCCATTTTTATGTCTAAATCTGCTTAGACTGTCAGCTGCTTGCTCTGCTTTTTTTACCATTGCCCCGCTATACACCCTCAACCAATTAAGCTTCCGTTCCTCTAATGTACACACTTCAATTACAGCAGGCAGCTCACCAAACATATACTGCTGCTTGCTCAAGCTTCATTTAATATGGACATCTTAATTTCATCTGCCAAGCAAAGTTACAGGCTCCTCCTGAAGTTGCTCTCACCAGACAACATGAATGTAAGGAAGGACAAAATTACCACATTAACAGAGCCATACATCTTTTTTAAGACTAAAGCATGCAGATGCATTTGAAATGCATAATAAGCCACAGCAACACTCCTGCATTTCACACCACTAGGCCATTGGGTTATTTCAGAGAACAGGTACAAAGCCAGGAGCACTGGGAGGAGGAGGACACTGTTCAAAACACAGAGCAAGTCGTAAAGAATTGCTGCCAGTCAGCAACAATCAAAGGGGAACAAACACATTCTGTCTTTTGGGGGAGCCCACTATAGCTCTCTGTTGCTTTTAAAAGCAAAAATAACCACAGTCACTTGATACCTAATCACTGTAACTGAGTGGATACAAACCAGCACATTATATAACCTGCCACCCACAAGTCACAAACGCCAACATAACAAAGCAGGGCGTTTTCAGGTTTATCTCAAGGTTTCCAGTGTGAGTGCACAATGAGAGAGATAAGATGTGACAGAGACTTGTAAATACGTAACAAAATGGTGGGGTAACAAGAAAAGAAGTGATCCCCTCTGTCAGCAGGGTATGATGCTCTGCTTGCTTCAGGTACCCACCTACCATCTCACAGATGTACAGAAATGCCATTTTCATTTTATTTATACAAGAGGAGTGGGAAAAGGTAAAGACATCCCTGGGTTGCGCATGGGGGAAGCAGGAGATGCTTCAGTAATCCTGCAACAATGTTGAGAGGCAATGCTTTCACCCACGTCAACATCAGTACATGTTTCTCATCTCATTTCACACACTGTGACTGCATTCAGTGTGCTAATGAAACGCTCTGGCCAACATAAACCTATCAGAGATGGGCCAAGTGCAAACAAAGGAATGAAACCTTCTAGTCACCAACAAACAGGGGCAGAGAAGGACATGTTGATATCCACAGCGTCTGACCCAGAGATATTCCTGCAGCACTGCTGGGTCCCAAGGCCAGCGCACCCCACTGTACTTCAAAAAGTGCCCTCGGTTTTCTGCTTCCTGCTGCCCCACAGCCTCCACCCTCAGTCACACATGGGTGTAAGTACTTACAGGCCATTTAGCAACCAGTGCTGAGCTGCTGTGTTACAGCCAGAGACGCCGACTGCCAACTCTTGTGGGCTGACTCTGCCTGTCTCGCATTTGGCGCTGTACGAACCAGGCACACCCCGCTCCTGGGTGTTAGAAAAGAAAAATTAATATGATTTGCCACCACACGACCAAAGGGGTGCTCTGCAGGCTTTGACCCATGGACCTATGCCAGATCACACTCCACCCCTGTGGATATCACAGCATGACAATCACCATGAGGTCCCACTCAGATCATGAGCAGGGCTTGAGCAGTGGCGGCCCTCAGCCTGCAAACAGGCAAAGGAGGCAGAGATAGGAGCTGGGTGAGGCAGAAGGTAACATCCAGTTGAGACAGAAGGAGCTGGGGCAGCAAGCAGTGAAACCAGCCAGGAGCAGCCAGGGTGAGCTGAGGAGAACGGCATTTTGCCCCAGGGATCCCAATCCGCTTGGGAGCATGCACTGCAAGATCCAGCCATCCCGGCTCCTCCTCACCTCAAGGGCTGCAGCTCCCTCCCAGCGTGTGCTGGACTGCTCAGCTCCCAGGGCAGATGCCTTACCCTCTCCAAGTGCAGATGTTGAGGAATACCCATAGTAGCTTGGTGAGCAGTCGCAGTGGGAGCTGCAGGTTGTGGTGGTGGCTGGAGCCGCAGGCAAGGGGCCGTGACCTGGCACCTACCCTTCGCCCAGCAAAGGGCATGGAGACCTGTGACACTGGCCAAGGGCGGCTCTCTACGGCAGAGACTCCATAGAACCCAAATAAACAGCAAGAAGGCCCCAGACTAAATATCACAACTGGAAGGGGTGCACAGACTGTGAGGATATAAAAGCCTGGGTGTTCCTCAGTTCAGAGTCCCCCTGCCCAAGGCACCAATTCATGCTATTATGGTGTTACTGCACCAAGATTAAATTACTTAAAGGGTCCAGACTTCTGTGAATCTGCTGTGGGAATCCTGGGGTCCAGCCAGTGAGGGAACCCTGTCTGACTGTGTGAGTGTGGGGTGTATGAGGAGTCAAGCAGGGCACACATCAGCTTAATGGAACCGCCCACTGTGAAAGGGCTTCGGTCCCAGCCTGGCATAGTGGGAATGTGACTGCCAAAGTGGCTCCCGGGTGGTCAGACAGGGAAGTTTCCTTAAAACAGAGGTGCTCAAGACTGAGGCCACCTTCACCAGACTTTTGAGACGCAAGGGAAATCTCTAGCAGGGTCTCAACACAGACCAAACCCATAGTCTCACACCACAGCCACAAGGGCATATCTTCCCCTTGAGAGTCCTTTGGTTTGGGATGCTTGTGAGAAGGGCACTTACCTCAAAGTCCCAGCCAACTCCCAAAGTAAAGAGCTGCTGGAAGATGAGGAGGGCTATTTATCTCCCCCCCAAAAAATAAAAGACAGCAAAGCTCTCCCTAGTTCAGCTGTGCTGTGAGGAAAGGGTCTCTGAAACCACCTCCTTGCTCTGCAGGCAATACAGAAATGGAGGCTGATGTTATGGCAAAGCCCAGGAAATCAGAGGCACTGTGCAGACAGGCTGTCCAGTGATTGTCCTCCACCTCAACCACACCAATCTAATGACTACAATCTAATGAAGCAGATTGAGTGTTTCTCCTCCCATAAAGTACAGAGATCTAGAAAGGGTATTGATAAACTGATAGAGGTGTTTTATTTGCTCCTCAGTTCCCAAAATCACAAATGTCTCCAAGCATTTCCAACGTGCAGGAGCAAGCAAAGCCAAGACACCCATTGCACGGGAAGGGGGAAGGAAGTCTGCCCAAAAGGTTTGTCCCATTATCAGGAAAACAATGTAAGTGTTGGGAGTGGCTAAGAACACTTAACAGGGAGGTGAAACCTCACGTGTTTACTTAACAAATAGCTTGGAAGGTAAGGAAAAACAGACTAAGCCCAAGGGAACAGACTTGGCAGAACGTTATTCCTGATCACATTGTCTCCTTCTCCCGTAGTTTATGGATGAGAGAGTACACGCCCTGCAAGGCCAGAAAAATTCCAGGTTCCCCTGCCTTTTCTACCCTGCCACTGTTTTTTCCCCACCAAACACAAAACCCGCTCAAGCTACAGAGCTTCTCATGGAGTGTAAGTGGGGCTTCTCCCACCTGTCTACCCTGTCTTTCATCTCTCCTATCCCTTCCGCCCCTCTTCTACTCATCTTTTGGAAACACAAGCTCCTTTCTCCACTGCACTTTGCAGCTCTACACTTTTGGAGAGATGTACACTGTCACCAGAGCAGCATTTCCTTTGGTAAATGCAACTAGTCACAGGGAAAACACTCAAGGCCTGTGAGCTGTTAGGGACTGTGGCAGAGCATATTGAGCTTTCTCAGGACAGTTTTCCCTCACCAACGTCTTCAGCCTGAGGACTCACCCCTTCACATATTAACCACCAAAGTCTCAGAGGAGCAGCAATGAGGAGATGGCCTGGAGGGTGAGCTACAAGGAATGGATGTGCAGTACCCATGATTTGGCTTCTGTCATTCCACTAAAGAGGCCCTCTCAGGCACTCTTTTGACTCTGTTGAGACCTGTGGAAATCATTTGCCCTGAGAGGCATATACCTGAGAGGCAAAGTACAAGGTAAGCAATCACACACAGGCATTTCTGTGGTGTTCACCACTTCCTTGCCAGCATTCCTTATTTGCAGGAATTAGTTACATTTGTTTATCAGTGTCCCAAGCTGCTACAACCATAAACTGCTGCTTGTAGGATGTTTGGGTGAGCTACAGTAGGAAGGCACCATACAGCATTTCCCTTCATGCAAACACGATGGACAGAGGGGAGCAGGGGACAGCTTCCAGCTGTTCAGCAGGGGCCAAGCCTGTGTGATCAGCCTCTACATTGCATCCAGAGGGATTAAAACTTTTTAAGTCTACTGAAATATTTTCAGAGAGAGACTTTCCACATTAAACCACCTCTAAGAGCATTCAGCTGGGCCAAGACCACACTGGAGAGGCTCTCTCTGACAAAGCCGTGGCCATCCTCAGTGTCTTGGCTGAGCAAAATCCACTCTTGCAGTCCCGTGGTGCCAAAACTGAAGGGCCACTGGTTCTTCTGGTTCAGGCAGTCACCACTGTTAATCCCAGTGGTTCCTCACAGGAAGCAGGAAATAATAGAGAGAGAGCATAAGTTCTCTCCCTAGGTACCTGGACTTGCCCCAGCTCAGGAAATTGCAGGGAGGATGCTGGACACTCTCCCCCCCACTGCAGCAGATCAGCCCACATCCTCCAGGCTTTTGCTCCCTTCCCTTTGCTACTCATGGGAGAGGCAGCCCAGACCTCTCCCCTGCAGGCAGGACCATCCAGTGGCAACCTCAGCATTAAAAATGTGCCATAGACCACATGCAAGGTAACCTATAGCTCTTTTAACAGTTCCTTTAATGGTTTTCGAACCTTCATCAGTCTTTTCCTCTCCTCCCATCCCTCTCCACCTGTTCCCAATGTGTTTTTCTTCCTTTTCACTCTCATCCCGCCCTCATCCCTGAACCTCAGGTGACCTCTTCTGCAACCTGCAGGGACCCAAGGCAACGGGAGACCTTTGCAAGTCTTCTTGAGACAGCAAAACCCCACAATTATTCCTATTTTAGGCAATGGGGCCAATGATTTGCTCGCTGAGAGGTCACACTGGAAATCAGTGACACAGAGGAGCATGCACTCTAAGAGTCCTGGTCCAAGCCTCCTACTGCAGCAGCAGCCTCCTCATCTGTCACCACCCCCTATCTCAGTGTATCCTTCCCAATATATTGCTTACGATCATCTTTCTCTTTTCTCAAAGACCTTTCTCTGCTTCTTTGCTCCCACTTAACCTGCAATCACAGCTCATTGTTTCAGCTTGGACTGCAGGATTGGGACCTTAAAGCGTCTCTGTTGGGCCAAATCGCAATCATGCAATCTCCGGCTGCCCGGAAATGGCTGGGGGATGAGAGAAAACCATGGACATGACATTTCTTCCAAGAAAAAAAACAACTGAAAACGTTGGTGCTCTTACAAGCACACATCCCTGCTCAGCATCTGGAAAGCAAACACTGCAGCACAAAGAATCTTAAAAGGGGAAATGAAACAACTGCACTTTCAGCACCCAGGTTCAGAAAATGCTGACAGCTGGGCATGGATAACCACAAGAAAACAATTTGACTTTTAACAGTTCAGCAGTGAAATCAGGAGCAAGGCGTTTGTCAAGCAAATAGGAGTCCCCTGTCTTCATCCCGCTGCCCAAAGGCAGAAGGTGGGCAAGAATCAAGTCCCCTTCTTTGAGGCACTGTCATCTGTTTGAGCAAGACACCACATGCAGTCAGTGTCAGGATACACCTTTCACACACTGCCCTCCTCCATACTGAATTGCTATTCCTAATTAACCATACATGTGTACGTTGCTGTGGCACGAGGATTGTGTGAATGTTGATCAGACAACCCTTAGGGTAACTTCCACAAGCAGCTTTGTTTAAAAAGGGAAAAAAGAAAAAAAAAAAAAAGTAAAAAAAAAAGCAGAAAGGTTAATTCGTAATTTCTGCAACCTTTATAGCTTAAGGGCTCTGAATCAAACGTTTGGCACAAGCATGATGCTCTAATTAAAAGGTAAGACTGAGATCCCAAGCGACCCCATCATCACCCTGGGACATCAGCACCCAGCATCTTCCTATCACTCAGAGAGAGGATCTCACCCTTCCTTCCCTGAGGGACCACAGCACGGCCTTTCTCAACACTTTAAACTCCCTCTGGGAAATTTAACCGGACACAGCCTGCATATCCTGACAGGACATCCTGAGAGGATCTGGGAAAGGCTGGACCTGTCCCACCCCACAACCTCAACCCAGGTGAGCCTCTTCACAGACCCCTATGCAGCAACCTGGCCGAGGACCCTGCCGAGTTCTGTCACCAGCACATCCCTCAGCGCCCAAGGGATGCATGCCCCAGAGGGATTCACGGGTGAGAGGGATGCCGAAATCATGACCTGGGAGAGCTCTTCCATAGCCGGGTCCTTCAGGCCCTGGGTGAAGCGGCTCTAATCCTCTTACCCAGCCCGTGTCTACCTGCCGTGCCACAGGACGCTCCAGGACAGGCGGCGCGGCGGTCNGGGCTGCCCGGCCGCCGCGGGCACCCGCACCACGGCCCGGGGCGGGGGCGACGATTCGCGACAGGGCGGGGCGACAGCGAGACGGCAGCGGGCGGGAGGNCCCCGGACGGGCGGGTCCGGAGCCGCCGCGGCCACCGGGGCCCCGGAGCGGCGCGGGGCCGCTGGAGAGGGAGCTCCTGTGTCGCTCTGACCGCGGGTTTGGGATGCTGGGACGCGGCCGCAGCCCCGCGGTGCTCCAGGGCATCCCCCGGGCACGGCCAGCACCACGCCCCGTGTGCAGCCGCAGCTCCGCGCGGTCCCGCTGCCTGCGGGGTGTCCCCAGTGCGGCCAAGCGGAAGGGTCCCTGCTCTGCCCTCTTCCCTGCCCGCCCTTCCCAGCGCCAGGAGCACCTACTCAGCCTGAGGCTCTGGGTGCGCCCTCTGCTCCAAGCCCCCGGGGGCACCGGGAGGGCTCGCCACACAAACCCCGCACCTCTGCAGCCCTCCCGGGAGTGCTGCCCATTTGGATGGGTATTTTGAAAGGTCTCAAGGAAGCGGCCACCCAGTAGCAAGAGACCCCAGGAACAGCCTCTTCCACCCCTTTTCCCTTTCCTACTGGGTGGTGGGCTTTGTGATCTCCGTAAAGTATCTCTGTGGTTGGAATTTTGAGAAGAAACGTTCCCAGCAAAACAGCTCGGTGATAACCATTTGGTATTGTTTCCTGGGGTGGAGGGATCCCTTCGTTGCCTGATCTTGGGATTAAGCCAATGTGAATGCTACCACTTCTTTTTCCTCTTCCTCCCGTCCCTCTCTGTCAGGATGACTGATGTTATTTAGCAACTGCGTTGTTTGTTTTCCTAAAATCCAAATAAGGTAGCACTTACTCAAAATTTTGTCCTGGTGCCATCACTTATGAACCAACACAAAACAGACAGATGCCTAAATCCATGTCAGCCCCCAGAACTGAGCTGAGTTATACATCAGCAGTTTATCAGTATTTCATAGGCTGCCCTTGTAGCAAGCAACACTCCTTCACCCTGCAGCTTTGGCCCTCATGGAACACTGAAGAGATTTCATGTCTCTGATCCCCAAGGACTGAAAACCCCTCAGAGTGCTGATGCTCAGAGCAAGCAGTGCACCAGCAGGTCCCCTGAGCCCTTACCAAAGCGGCTGCATCATCAAGGGAGAGAGAGGACAGACGCTCCCACAGAAAGGTATGTACTGTGTATGCTTCTCAGTGTTTTAAAGGCTGAGGGGACTATTTTTAGAGCTGAAATAACATTCTTCCTGCTTTGGTATTTCAAATCTTACGTTATCATGAACTAATAAATGGTTCCTTGCAGCATTTGCTTTTTTTGCAACCCCACAAAATCCAGAGATCTTGGCCAGGTTTCCCCTCTGCCCCATGGCACTGCCACGCTCAGGAGCCACAAGTGACTTCCAGGCATGGCTTTCCTTGAGCAAGGAGCTGCTACTGCCTCCATGTCACCAAGAGAGGCCCCAAAATCAGGTGCCTGGAAAAAAATGTGCTTGAGGTATCAGCATTAACCACAACCCTCCCTGCAAGGCTTCTCATGACAGCAAAAGTTGAGAAAGCTCACTTTGAAAGTCATGAAGGGGAGGTCTTTGAATCCCAGCACCCTCTGGCTTTCAGCAGCTGAGGCTGAAGAAAACCTCCTGTCAAACAGGTGAGAAGTGACAGTGCTCAGCCCCAGCGATTTTGGCCAGAAAGGAAAATGCAGCAACTACTCAGAAACTGCCTTAGTCACTTCACCTCTGCTGTCAGCCAGTGCTGGAAGGAAAACAATGCACCATATGGGATTTTAAGGCAATTTCATTTTTGGTAAACTCTGAGTGTCTGAGACATTTTGTTCACAGCTCTTTTTCGAGCAGATGGTGTCCCTCTGAGTGCTGGAAAACGCATGATGCTGACAGGCCCACCAAAAACCTATTACAAATTTAAAAATCACAGCTTGAAAAAAGGGCACAGCCTGGGGACAGCAAGCATGTGCTGGAGCCCACCCAGTGCAGGGAGCAAGAGAGATGCAGGGAGACATCAGCCATCGAGGGGTGATGTTACGTGGGCCCACAGGGATATTTCCTACAATGATTTCTTCATGGGACACGACAGGAGGAGCAGCCCCTCTCCCACGACCCTCTTCCTGCAGCGTCCCCCTATCAGAGGTGTGAGGGTGCAAAGGGAGGAAGGGCACGTGGGCATGTTGTGTTGGACCTGCATCCCACAATGACACATCACCTGCCTCCCTCACGGTGATGCTGCTCATCCCAAAGCCCACTGCCAGCTCACACTGACCTGTGGGAAGAGTCTTTCCTCCCACATCTCCACCAGCACTGCCTTGGCAAAGCCACAAGTGCATTCCCTGACCTCATCTGGGGTTACACCTGGATTTCCCAGGGGTGGATGTGCCAGAGGCTGACAAGAAGACACAATTGCAATGACACTTCTGGGCAGATGTGAGGATGCTCCTGGGGTGCTGTGAGCAGCACTTGACTTCTTCTGTCCCAGTCTACACTGGCTTTTCCTGCTGGGCCACTGAGACCCACAGGGGACCTCCCTGACAATTTTCCTGGACTGCAAAAGCAACCTGCTCCAATGCAAGCAAATGTTCCCAATTACGGCTTTGCTTTGCTGTCTGTTCATTTGTATTTCCTCCCCCGATTAATTACAGCACGTGTACATTCCTTGTCCAAATTTCACCTCATCAGTGCTCTTCACGAGGACTGAACTACACGCCACTCACATCCGCTTTCTTCCAGAGACAGAGAAGTGGGACTTCTGAGCCCCCCACGTCCTGATATCAAGTAGCAGGATCAGGCCTTGGCAGTATTTTATTTTTCATGTGAAAGACAGGACTACCACAGAGCTAACCCCTGCCCTTGCAGACCTCACTCACAGCTCAGGAGGAAGCAAAGCAACCTCATGCCCCTCTAGTTGCAGTCCTTCCCATGGTGATATTACCATTGAAGACTGGCTGTGGTTATCCTGGACTGGTTTTTGGGAGGAAAAGATACACAGAGATGAGGAAAATGGAAAAGGGAATTGATTTGAGTTTGCTTTCATTTCTGGGCGATACATTCCGAAAATATATTTGCCACCTTTTTCTCCTGTCCTGCTCCTTTCTGCTCCAAAGCCGGAGTGAGGCTTGGCAAGAAAGGTTGCCCACCCAGAAAGAGGAGCAGCAGGGCCTGGGGATCACTCAGCAGCAGCCATTGGAGCTGCTCCACACCCTGATGCATGTGTTAAATACAATTAAAACTGTTAAAAACCAGTTAAAAGTGTTTCTCAGTTGAAGTGTTAACCCTCATTTCATTAGCCAGATCATCTCTTATCACAGCCATCTGTTCCTCTATCGAGCTTTTCAAATATTGTGATAGGCTTCATATCTCCAAATGCCCTGCTGATAAACAGATGCCATCTGAGCAAGCACACCTGTGGCTTGGCTTTGACAAGGGGTGCTCAGGGTGGCTGGAGAGGCAGTGACCTGCAAAGTGCGCTCTCTCAACCCAAGAAACATCCCCAGATCCCACCCCTACGAGATGAAGCTCTTCCCAGTTCACCCACATGATCCCAACCGAGAAAAATGCACCTAGATCAGGGAATGGAGCAGCAAATTGAAGAGACCCGTTCCATCTAACTGCAGCAAAGTGACACCATTTAAATGTTAGGAAAGGAAATGGAGAGAATGGAAACAAAATTACTTTTTTTTTTTCTTTTCCTAAAGAGAGAAGTAAAAAAAAATTACTGCTGTGATAGCAAACACATGGGATAAAGACTTGTAGTCAGGGTGTGAGCTCTGGGGAAGAAGCCTGGCAGTGCCAGAGAGCCAGTGTGTGCAGATGAGAGCTGCAGACTGGTGTGCCCTGGCCCCCGTGGGTGTGTATTCTGGCCTGGCAAGAGGACAGTCCTACATGAAGCACAGAAAATGCTGTGGAAAAAAGGACAATTTATTTACTTTTTTTAAGAATAATGAGATTGTGTAAAATAATTATTTCCTATTATCGTGCTATAAATGCTAATGGAATCGTGTCAGTCAGGAAAATTTAGTAGCCACAGTTAATACAAAGGTTAGGCATGCTGTGCAGGTGTGGTAAGCACCATTTCACCTACTTTCCTTATCTGTGCTGCTCATTGGAGCCTTTCCTCCAATCATTTTCCAAGTCCTGCAAAAGGGGATTTTTGGTTTTTTTATTGTTCTGCAGGTCCGCTTTGCTGCTCATCTGCTTCTCTTGGGCAGTAGATTTATCTTTAAAAATGCCTGTGTGGGGCAGGGCCTTTACCTGCACTGGAGCCATACCTTTGCTCCTTGCCCTTCTGGCTTTAACCCCAACTTGGCCATGGCTAGTGCAGGAAGGGGAGAGGCAGTGGCACATCTCCTGGAGCCACTTGTCTGAAATCCAGGGTGGGAATTCTTTCATCATTTTCTCAGAAGAAGCCTAAATCAAGGTTTAACTCTCCAGGGAGCAGGGCAGCAGGAGATGGACTCAGTAAAAGCAATGCACCCATGTGCGAGGGGTGATTTAAACAGCAACAGCATCCAAACCATCCAGTGGGCAATTTTGCCCATGCAGGGGCACCCCAGGAGTTCTAATTTTTTTCCCCTATTCTCACCTGTTTAGTGGGGCTGGTGCTGCTGGGTAGAGGTTTTTGACAGAGGTTTCTGCTCCCAGGCCAGGCACAACTGTGCCAGAGCCACTGTGGGAGCTGGGGCACATGGGCACATGTTAGCACATGCCTCCTTTCCCACTTGGCTCTGCTTTCAGTTTTGCTTTTCATTCTTCTTTTAAAGTAAGTTCTTACGGGAAATTCCACCTTGATTCCCATAAACGCCCAGAACATGGTGAACGCCCTGTAATACCCTTTCCACATAAAGGGTAAAGCTACAAAACACCCTAGGGGCAAAAATATCCAGGTGATACCAGTCCAGCCTGGCCATGCCTTTGGGACCGCAGTCTGGGAGCTGATATATCATCAACCTCCCTCCAAACTGAGGCCTCCAAGCTGCAAATACCCCAAACACTGTCTAACCAGAGTCCATAAATCAGCTACCACACTTCCAGCCTTGCATGGCTTCTCAGGCTCACGTGGACACAGGAGACCTTTTAGAAGACCCTTTTTTCTTCCTAGGAGCCTCCCACCCCGGCAGCTGAATGTGATACCTGCAGTCAGGCCACATTTCCCATCTGCTGGGCTTATTTCTAGAAAGCTGCGTTCTGGCTGCCAGCCAGGGAACAGCAGTTGCCTTGCACTTCCAAGATGCAGAGGGATGCAGACATTCCCGGGGCTTACCAGGGAACAGCAGAGCAGAAATCCACCCCTCATACCCCAAGAGTGCAAACCCTGATGCATTTCTTCAGTGCCAGCACTCACCCTCTCCCTGCAGCATCTTTCTCAGGGCCTAACTTCAGTGCCAGCAGGTTTTGCTCATGCCTCCTGCTCCAGGGATTACCCCAGCTAAGTGCAGCTCATGCCCTAGCACCCACCCTACCAAGGCTCCACAACTTCCCCACATCACTTCATTCAACAGTGGATGGATCCAGCACCCACCCTGGGAAATGGCAGTGGCCCTTCCTGCCTCCCACAGACCCTACATCTTCTTGAGGAAGAGAAAACCACACTAAAGAACATGACCAGAATGATTAAAAACCCAAAAGAACAAAAACAAATGAGCAAAAAGTTCAAAACAAACACAAAAATACAAACAAACAAGCAAAAAAGGAAATGCATGGGAGTATTCCTCGTTTTACCAAAATTTGAGGCACCCTCTTTAAAAATCTAGCTCTCCTGCAAAGGCTGACTTTTTTTATCAACTCTACCACATGGAGAATTTAATCTACAAAAAGAGGGATTCAGGTAGCATAAGCTTCCAGATAAGACATTTGATGGAGGAGCTTTTCTTTTCTGAACAATGTTTCTTTACTTATTTTCAGTTTTTCAAAACCAGGCAACTCAACAATGGCTTCAATTTCATCCCTGAAAAATGCTGGAACTGCTGCTGCTTTTGAAGTCTTATACCTGGGGGAGGACAGGGGGAATATCATCTTGCTGTAATTCCAGAGAGGTTCAGAACAGCATGTGCCTCTTTGCAAGGCCACTTATTCTTCTTACACCAGGCACTAGACAGGAGTGAGCCTAAGGAAGTCCAAGCAGTAGCAGCACAAAAGAAAAATGATAAAGATCAACAGGAAGCTGTGAATCTTGGTGCATTCCCTGTAGCTCTGCGGTCAGGAAATTGCACAAAGGAAAGGATGGGAACACCAGTGAGGTCAGGCATTTGCACATCTTCCAAGCTTCACTCCTACACTCACACCCCAAGTCCAAACCCATTACACACATCTCTTTGAGGGCAGCTTCCCTGATTTTTGCCATGGAAGGAACGGCTCTGTCTTTCTAACCAGCAGGTCAGGAGCCTCCCAGCTCCAGGAGCCCATTTCCACACCATTCTGCAGCCACTGCAGCAGGGGGTGGGGAGACATCTCCTACTCGTGTGTGTGTGTGTGTGTGTAATTCCTGTGTCTGTCAAATGGCTCTGACTCCGGATGAATGCACATCAAAACACATCTTCAGGCACACCCTGGTCTTCAGGGCCATCTCAGCAGAAACAAAGAGACCTTACAACAAAATCTAAATAAAATACGTAATATTTTTGGCCGAAGCGTGGTCCTGCAGTCACACTGGGCCGGTATTTTTCTATTCAAGCGGGATTTTCACATGCAAGAACTTGCCACGGTGTCCTTTCAAGTTTATGTCAGCTTCCAGTTTCTTTTCCCCCTCTATCAGCTTGGCCAGGAAGCCTAAAGTAATCAAATCTCTTGGTGCCCTTCCATTTGACAGCCTCCTCTTCCCCTGACATTCAGAAATGCTGAGAGGGGAGGTATTTTGAGCAGCACCAAATGCATAGTTGGAAATGCCAAGCGAAACCCTGCTGTAATTCTGCTGTGTGATGCACAAAGACCTTTGCTTTGGGAGATGTTTCAAAATTAAACACAGTGGCCAGGCTAACTCATAACTGTTTATTGTAAATCACTCAAGAGTTTACACATCATTAATGGCAAAATAACACTTTTAAAACACCTGCTGGATGAAAGACAGAATAAAGACAACTCTTTTATATTATATGGCATCATTTGAAAAACAAGAAACAGAACAGAAAAGGAACCATTTTTTTTTTTCCCCCACTTTTGCATCTTTCCTGAAAATATCTGGGCCTGAGTCTCAGTTATCTTGAGATCCCTGCCTTGCCCAGGGTGTGGGGCTGTGTAGCTGGGAAACAGGCACTCCCTCTCCGAGGGGCAAGGCAGTGACCTTCTTTATAAATGAAAATCATGCCCTCTATCTTCAAAAGTGCTCCAGTGCTGACAGTACAAAGCCTCTCTCCTGCACTGGCTAACATCTAACACAAAGGGCTATATGTCCCATTAAATCCACATGCCTTTTTTTTTTAATATTTTTTCCTTTTTTTTTTTTTTTTTTCTTTTTTTTTTTTTTTTGGTTAAGCAAGGCAACTGTTAAAACAGCTACATAACTGTCTTTGTATTTTGCTCAGAAACCAATGGATGTTGCATGCAGCTGANTATTTCCCATTTAATCCACATTCCTTTTTTTTTTTAATATTTTTTCCTTTTTTTTTTTTTTTTTTCTTTTTTTTTTTTTTTTGGTTAAGCAAGGCAACTGTTAAAACAGCTACATAACTGTCTTTGTATTTTGCTCAGAAACCAATGGATGTTGCATGCAGCTGAAATACTAGTACAGGTTCTGACTTAGATAAAGGTCAGTTTTCTAAGACCCACTAGTCAAAGGCAGAAAAAGAAATTAAGAGGCCTCTTGTGCAAAAGGAGCTAAAATATGCATGCATGGATGGCCATGACTGATTAGAGCATGACTTAAGTCTCCAAACATTGAAACCGAAGCTTTATTTGGCTTAAGACATGGTTGAGCTCTATACATTTACAATTACAATGTACATGTGACAACAAAGGAACCATCTCAGTATAGCATCAGTTGGTATTTTGGCCTGCATAGAGACTAATCTTCAACACAAAAGCCTGCTCAGCAATAAATGGTTTTCATATTTAGCAAAGACAGCGGTGCACTGGGCTGGCTAACAGGGCTAACAAAAAGAAGAAAGCAGGTTTCCAAACTAACATCTAACTAAATTGAGGGTGATTTTTTTCCCCTTGGACATACTGCATTTCATCAGCGGTGTTACTGTCCTTCCCATGAGTATGCAGCTGACACAGCACACTGGGCCCTGCCCCATCCCCCCGAAAGATGCGCCTCAAAAGCTCATTGGATTAGCAGTAGGAACAAAAATCTCCCCTAACTGCACTTGGAAAGGACAGTTAGTTCCTTCAACCTGCCAACGTTTACCATGAACAAGCAAATCACAACAAATCTCAGACATGAACTACAGTGACTAAAATCAAATCTCTCTCCCGTTTAACTGCAATATTAAATAATATATAACATTTTTACACTTAATAGTCTCAAGTTTGGACATAAGACAGCTACTAAGGAAAGAAAAAAAAGAAGCTGTGGCTGAATCAGTTCCGGGGGAACTAATTCAGCCCAACTGATCTGAAACAAAAAAAGTAATTTTACCCAGAGGTAAATCCACCACAGGCACGGGGTTGCGCGCACACACCCAGCCAGCTGCGCCGACAGCAGCGCTGGCACAGCGAAGCGTCACTCCTCAGGCACTGCCATCTCCAGTCCTTTCCTTGCGGGCCTCGATCATCTCCTTCGGGGCCTGCTTGCGGTCAGTGACCAACCCCAGCCAAAACATGAAGTCAATGAACCAGGTGGTGGGGTTGAACTTCAGGCCCAGCTCGCTGGCTGAGTAGTCAAACGGGAAGGTGTGGTGGTAGTTGTGGAAACCCTCACCTGAAAAACAGAGAGGCAGTTTAAAGACCACGTGGCTGGCACTTCTGTCAACGCAGGAACACACTCAGGCAGGACACTCCAACACCCATTTCCCAAGTCTTACATCTAGTGGAGGTTATGCTCCACCCCAGACCTCTGGGGCAGACCCAAACCAGACTCCATGTCAGTGCTCTGGGCCTTCCTCCCCAGCAGGAAGGGGCATGTCCCACACCTTATGCTCAGGGAAGAAAACCAGAAGCGCTTCAAGAGGGGAGACACCCAACCGGGTAAGGAGTGGGGTCACTCACTTCTGCTGCACTATCTGCTGAGCAGAGCTGGCTGCTGGGTGCTAGCACCTCGTTTCCCAGAGACTACACGGTGTTATTTCAACGCGGGCACCATCAGCAGAACAAGGGCGCCTTCCTCTAGGATGCGCGAGCTCCGGCCTCCTCCAAACCCTGGCTCCAAGAGGCGTCCAGCTGCAGGCACCAGGAGTCCCAGCCAGGGTGAAACAGGCTGGGACATCACTCTGAGCTTGCAGAGCGCAAACCCGGGGCTGCAGCACTCACCAATGGCTCCCAGGGTGACCAGGGTGTTCTGCCTGGGGCTGATGTTCTTGTCGTAGGGGCGGTTGCCGTACATGTGGGCGGCGCTGTTGACCAGCCAGGTGACGTTCAGGGAGATGGTGTAGCGAAGGATGGAGGCCAGGAAGTAGGCGTTCCACAGGCTCTCGCCCCACAGGCACCACGGCACGAACGTGGGGATCACAAAGCACATCAGCACAACTGAGCTCTTGTAATACCTGCAGGCATTACGGGGTGAGAACGAAAAAAAGGAATGCAGAGTAAGACCCGTCTTGTTGGTGCCCATGTGACAGGTTTAAAACAGAACCCTGCTTTTGCTGAGTTTTCTGGAAGGGATGAGGAAAAACAGAGTTTGGATTTATTAAACAGCTGTTAAAACTCTGCATTCGCTGAAAATTTTTTGGATAGGAAGAACTGTCATTTTTGTTTGACAAAAACAAACAATTTTCAATTAAAACCCACAGAGGATTGGAAAAATGTTACTATTAGCAGTATTTTGAAAGGAAAGAAGTTTCCATAAACACAGTTCTCATATGTAAGTTCTCATCTCAAAACATGAGCTAGTTTTGATCATCTTGTGCATGAAATAAATCAACCTCTTGCCTTGCAAGTTCTTGTGCATGAAATAAATCAACCTCTTGCCTTGCAAGTTCTTTGCTTGATATATTTTGTTGTTGTTTGGAGGTTGTGCCTCGCATGCTGAGCTCCAGAAGGAGATCTGCAGCTCTACAGCAATGCTAGCCATGGTGAAAAGAGAGCATTCCTCAGCTCTCTCACAGAACTCTATCCTCACTTACCTGAGCTCAGGCCCTCCAAGGAAACAAGTTCCCTTTCTTTGCTCCACCAAAGATAACAAATAATTTCCCACTCATATGACTGATTTCTGATAAGGTTTGCAAACCTCATCAGTTGAAGGCCAGGGTTTAAGTAGTGCTGGAGGAGAAAAATACTTTCCAGTCCAGAAAATTCCTTCAGAGTTCAAAGCCTCTACCACTCTAGGGAAATAGAATGAAATATGAAAACAGCTTATCAGGCACCAATTAAAACTCTTCTGTGAGATGCAAGAAGCCCGGACTGAAGTCTTTGATGAAGACATGAAATCTCCCATCTGAACAAGCATCTGAGTACATTGTCTCCCTTTGACTGAAACATCCACCCTGGAGTGAGAAACCTCCTTACCTGGAGTGCAGGGGAATCAATGCCTCGACACATGGCTGGGGAACAGGGCTGCTTTCACCACATGAAAACTCTGTCATGGAGACACTTCACCTGTGAGCTCCTCTCTCACATCACTTGCAGGATTATTGCTCCGTTATTCACAGAGGGCAGGTTTTGCTGTCAGTCGTGCCTGGAGCAGTACTGTGATTTCAGCTGAAGTGATGTGGTTTTAAACTGACTGAGAGGTGCCTCGGCCACAACTCAGCAGCACCACTAAATTCAGCAAAGCTAACAATTTGGCCTTAAAACAAAACGTGACAAGAAGGATTTATTATGATTCTTACTGATCTGACCTGCTAGTTTTTCCATGCTGTCAAAAAAATCCCAAACACTGCAACCTTGTAGAAAGGAGAAACCCAAATTCTGATTTCCAGATAAGCGACAAAGCCCTTAAATCCAAATCCAGAGCAAATTTGCTAAGACAACTTTCCTGCAGAAAACATACTCCTTCACTACACAACCTTTGCAGCATGACCAAAGCAGCAGAGCCTACTTCTCGTGGGATGCTGTTGTCTTGGAAAACATAATGACCAAGAGGAGCTGTAGCAAACTGCAAGGGAGCTGTTGCAAACAGGCACTGCCCACTGAGGAACCAGTAAAAGCAACCATATGTGGAGGGAAGTATTCCCCACTCCTGGAAGATTTCCATTACAAGGGTAATTTTTTGCATTAGAGAAATCTGTGCACTAGCAGAAAAAAAACCCTGATTTTTAGACTCAGCTGACTGCTCCCCTCACTCAGAAAATACACAGAAATGGCCTTAAGCAATTTTCCAAAGTGCCTGGATGAAATGCTTGCAAGCAGAAAGTCTTCTTGTGCCTAAAACACAAGTACTCACATAGAGCACAAAGGATGTTGCTCAATTCCCAGCTCTCACAGAGTGCGTAGCAAACCGAACTAGGACTGTGCTAATTCCCAAGGGAGATAATTAATCCTGTGTAGAATGGCAGTCTTGGGAGAGGTGGCACTTGGCCTGCACTGCCCCAGGGGTGCCAAAGATGACTTTGCAGAGTGAAATGCGCACTTCTGTGTTAAGGCAATTAGTAACTGCAGAGTTTGCTCCTGTGACCAAAGAAGAAGGCCAAGATCTGAGCAACTTCTGCCACGGCTGTTTTCATAACCAGCCCTGGATTTTTGGGAAAGCAGAGGGACAAGGACAGGGCTCACTGCTTGTGCCACAGAGCCTGTGAGGACAGTCAGCAAGTATCAGCCACATGGGAGTAGTGGGGGCCAGAGGGAAGGCATCCCAGCACCTGCAGTCAAGCTGGCAGGGATATCTCGGGGAAGAAAAGGGAAAGACGAAAATAAGGAATGAGCCACAACCAGACCACCAGGCAGGAGGAGCTCTCCACCCCCACCTCACATCAGGACCCAGCACTCGCACTTACTTTCTTTGGAACCTGACGACAGGGTCATCCAGCAGGTCAGTGAAATCCAGCTTCCTGCCCTTCTCAATGACGTCCCGGTGCTTGCGCATGAAGAGCCAGCCGATGTGCGAGAAGAAGAAGCCCCGGCGGGCGTTGTGCGGGTCCGCGTCCGTCTCCGAGTACTTGTGGTGCACGCGGTGGTCTCGGCTCCACTCGTAGATGTCGTTCTGCACAAAAAATACGGTGGGGTGAGAGGAGAGGGGCCAGGCACTGCAACCTCCAGTCCTTCCCCGCACAGTAACAGCAACGAGCCCCTCTCTGATGCTCCTCAGAAAAGGTTGCTGGCTGAAACCTCAGGCTTTGCAACCAGCCAGCCCATCACACCGCTTCTGTGAGTCCCCACACGGAATGGGACCTGCTCTGGGAACTGGTGACACAGACTGGACAGGTCTCAGGGCTGGAAATGGCTGTTAGAGCCTCTTGGGAGTCACCACCATCAGTCTGCTCCGGTCCTGTGTCCCTCCTGGGTATTTGCTATCCAAGTCACCACCATCAGTCTGCCCTGGGTGTCTGAGGATGGGCTGCAGGGACTGGGTACACACATGTTTACATTGTTATTTTAAGAGCGTGCTATGGGGAATCTTGTATATTTATTTTCAGAGGACTACTGTGCAGAGGCTCTCAGCTCTGGCATCCTCTTTCTCAGCTGGTTGCAGCTGGTGCCCTCCAGGCACAAACACAGTGCTGAAAATGGGACAGAGCTTGTGGATCACTACAACTACTGTAGTGAACAACATGACGCTGAAATGCCTTATGGCTGTAAATGGAATCATGTAGATCGCAGGGAGGAAGGGATGGACCACGGTTTCACACTTGGATCCATAACGAGAGATTTTCTGAGTTCACTCAGCCGAAGGGATTTCAGCCTCCCAGTTTGCTCTGCAGGATGCCCTGGCTGGATGCACTGGACTGAACTGGTGGCTTTTGCAGTGGTGCTGAGCTAGTAGTGCAGGGCACTGTAAGCACATTCAGCACTTGCAAACCTCAGGCCACACACTAATCTGTGAATTGAATTGCTCAACACCAGCACCAAAACATGGAAAGGTCAGTTAATGCCCAGAACCACGCGAGTGCGAACTTCATTCAGGGAGTTCTTAGCAGAGGGTGCTATTTCCATCTCTCCACAGTCAGGGAGGTACCCAAGCAGAAATACCCAAGGAAAGAAAGGCTTGGGTTACTTTTAGGAACAGCACCCACAACCACTAACCACAGCAGCTTTGCTCCCAGCAGAACTGAGCAAACCATTTTCAGTGTCTCTGAAGTAAGAGCAGGACACCACCTATCTGGGCACTGAACATACCACGGGACACAGCAAGCACAGGAAAATAAAACTGTGTGTACCTATATTTTGTGAGGCAAAAACCCTGTGCTGAAAGCATGGCAGAAATCATTGCTCGCTCTTTCAGCTATCAACGTTTGAGAAAAAGCACTGAGGGGACTCTGGGAACAACTGCAAAGAGCAGCTAGAGAATCCTGCTCAAATGGCTCCACGTCCAATTTCCAGCTTTGCAAAAATGCTCTCTGCCTGCAAGAGCACACCAGGGACAAGTGAGGAACAAGAGCCCTGGAAAGATCTCAGCTCCACTGCGTTCAGTTGTGCTCAGCCCTTTACTGCTGTCTTGTACTGAACACAGTGATGATGGGAGTGGGCTGGGGATGAGGGGGACATTTTCCTGCAGCACTGACTCATCTAAGCCATTGAGAGGAGGCAGCAAAGATCAGCCCCTTGCCAGTGCTCCAGTGCGTTGTACCTTAACTATCCCACTGCATGAGAAAACAAAGTAAACTGCAAAAAAGCAAAGGAAGTCACCCAAGTCCTCAGTGAGAACAAGGGCAGACCTCTACCTTCCTACAGAGAAATCAAAAAGAATGAAAACCTCTACACTGCTTCAAGCGGCTTCAGTGGGAACATCCATATGACTGGAAAATGTCAACATTAAGGAATTTTAAAATAAAACAGGGTTATGCAAGAAGCATACTTAGAAAAGGTCCTCTTTCCTAACCAGAAATAATTTTTCAAGTGAGACTATTGATCAGTTTGTCACAAAAGCACTTGATAAAGTCGTTTGTGGGACAGCAGGTAATCAGGAAAAGCAATGGTACTGTGAGAAATTAACTTGGCTTTTCATGCCACAGTAAATGCCTGCAGAGCTGGCAAAAAAAACATGATTCCCCAGAGGAAAGGGTTAGGAAGCTGTGAAACAACTGAACTGCATCTAATTAAAAACCACAAAGGCTAAGAGGAAGTAAAGGCCGGAGGCCAGAACTGTTGACAATAAATACACCAAGAACTGGAGCACAGCATGTGTAAATACACTCTGAGCGTATTAGTAGCTACCATTTTTCAGGAACACGTCGCTTTTGATCAAGTTTCGGGTAAACACAGCGGTGAAATCCCTTCCAAAGCAGAAAGCAACAGCATCATGCTGTGACAGTGATGCAGACATGAGGTTTCATTAGCAGGCCCCTTAATAAACCTGCAGACTGAAACGTGCCAATAGGCTGGGCTGTGTGACAGTCTCCGTGTGCTGACACAGATTTCCACACCACCACTCCTGCTGTGTACAAACACACCCAGCACAAACACAGATTGTGCCACAGAGATGAAACCAGCACGGCCCAGCTGAGGTGCTGGAACTTAAAATACTAGGAGATCAAGAAGCCAGGTATTACCTATGTCTGAAACAGACCAGTGACAGCAAGAAGCACAGTCTTTCAAAACTGTAAGAGCTTCATTCTAGATGGAGAGAAGAAACACAGCTCAGCAGGCTCCAATCATAAAAATTCCATGAGGCAACATGGCAAAAGTGGCTGCATCTGATGGCATTCCAGAGGAGGTAGAGCACGTCGCAGCCCAGGCAGCATCAAGTTAAAACTCTACGGCAGAGCTTCCTTCCGCTGCCCTTCAAAAATTCTGAATATTTCCTCCTTACTTAGCATCCAGGGAGGCTGTGTGCATCTCCAATGCTACCTCTTCCTCCCACAGCCAACATGAAGGAGATGGACCTGAAAACTCATCACTCACTGTCTGTTTGTGATGGTGGAAACAGCCTTCACAGGCAACGGATGTCATGGTAATTGGGAGCAGGCTTCAGGCTACTTCAAACTTAGAGTGGGCAATTTGGCCTTTCATCTTATTTCTGATATGAAGGGCACAAAGGCGGCCTGAAGCTACTTTGAAGTACTTCCCTGCCTCAGAACCACACCGTGTCCTCAGACAAAAGCTGTGACGAGGCCAATGCAGCTGAGAGCAAAATCCATAGCAACAGGGGAGCAGAATGCAATGAAATCCCTGTGTGCAGGCTCACTGCAAACAGCTCTACTCGTTCATTTAAATTACTTGTGAAAGACAAGATCAGCTGTGTAACAGGGAGACAGTACCAGGGGCTTCTCAGAACTCAAAACAGTTGTTTAACACACTGAGCAAAGGGCTTGTAAAGCTCTGCAAGGAACCAAGCAGCAGATGGGAAATGGTTCAGAATAAAGAAAGGTTATAGTCAAAATGGACACATTTCCATTTTCAAGCAAAAGCATTGTGCTCTTTGTTATGTGTAGAGGGGCTAACTAATTAATTCCTTCCACCTCAAAAAAGAAAAAAGTCAAAGATGATAAATGAGCAGTACAGAAGTAGATAAAGGGACTCTTTTCATTCTCTGTCAAGGTACATAAATGAAAAGTTAACCGACCAGACTGAAGGGAAAAAGATGAAAACTCAGGGCACAACACATACGTGGTACTCAGTGCCACAAGGGCTTATGGCAGCCAAGCTCAGTAAGTTTAATTTTAGTCCAGGTAAGCTTAATTTTAGTGCAGGTTCCTATCCCTATCCTCACCAGCCCCAGAGGAGGAATCAAATTCACACTGAGAAGATGCTGGTTCAGGGCTAACTCCTACAACCAGCTGGGTGTTACACAAGTGTTTCTGTGGTCTAAGATTGCCTACCAGTAAGTACAGAGCTAGTAACACACTTCTTCACAAATGTATTGGAATTTGGCTGGTGAAAAACACTGCATAAAAAATTGTGAGAGATAAATTAAGATTGTGAAAGGATGCCTGCTCTCCTTTGTGGGCACAAAGTCTCCAGCTGCCTGGATGAACAGGCGCTTGGTTACACAGACACATGTGCATCAGGTTGGCCCTTATAAAAGTCTCCATGTTGTCCTGTGAAGTGTGGGGCCTGACCTGTGCCACAGATCAGCTGCTGGGGTGCTGAGCCTCTGATCTGGTCACGTTCAGCTTGGTCCTTAAGTAATTACTGCTCCTGGTCTGTCTAGTGCATATTGTTAGGTGGGTGGCCAGAGGGGCTCTGCATCCCCCGAGCCAGCAGAATGTGTTACAGCAAATAAATGTCTTTCTGTCTTTCTGCCAGTATTTTTTTCTTTTTCTTTCTTTTGCTGTCTCTAGGCTGAGGGGATCCCTGCACAGCAGAGAGAGCTGCCTGGAGGCCAAGAATTTGAACAAGCAACACGAGCCCACCTGGAAAGCCATGGAGTTAGCTGCAGCCAGAAAGATCCTCAAAGGCAGCTTGGCTTTGTAGGAACGGTGGCTCCACAGGCGATGCGCGCCAGCTGTCACGCCCAGAGCCGTCAGCAGGAAACAGAAATACGCTGAAAGACACAAACACAAAACACAGGGTGTGCCACGGGGCCAACTGACATTACTCAGTGCTCTCTTTGGTTCGAAGATGCTCCTTGCTCTGCCTGCTGATGCCTGCAGGGTCACTCAGGAGACGGGGCTGGGCAGACAGGAGGTGAGGTTCTCAGCCCACCTCTGCCTCACAGACCCTGTGCCTAAAGAGCACAGGCTCATTTTGCGAGTGTAAAATTAAAACAAGAGCAGATTCAAACATTAAAGAATATTACAGGACAACTTCAAATCAATTTACACCATTTGCAGCAATGTGTTGCTTAGCCAGGGCTCCCTGCCACCCTACACAGAGACATGCTTTGGTTAAAACAGCCTATTTCCAACACCTAAACAGAGTTACCAGAACAAATAGGGAAAATACGATCCCAAAAAGGGGTTTTCTATTTGTGTCTGCACAAGAGTCTGTCCAGCAGGGAACCCTGTTAGACAGGCAGTGGCTAGACAGAAACTCACAGTCTGCTTTTCCCAGTGTGCAATGTAGAGCATTTGTCTTTGCAAGAAGAAAACAAATGTATATGTAGGTGTGTGTCTACTGCGTCCCTCTATCAACTCCTGGCTCACAGTGCTTGAAATTGCAGTGTCTGAGAGAAAATATAATGGAAGGATATTTGGGAAAATAACAGCAACCATATTTCATGTTGATTGTCACCCCTGCGGACTGAAGAAGCAAATGGACTTTTTCCACTCCGCTGGTGGATCCATCAAAAACAGATTTACCCAAACTGCTTCCCATTACGTCCATGGCCCAAATCCCTGTCATCTCCTGGACAGCAAACCAAAGCCTTTCTCACAAGATGCAGCACACAGCTGGAGTCAGAATGGTCCCAGTAAAGATGACGCCTCTCTAAAACCTGCTTTGGATGCCATCACTGAAGAGACAATTCTGATTTTCAGCAGGCTGAGTGCTCATGGTACTCCTAGAAAAGGCTCGTTTGTGCAGTTATGTCCAGTGCACTGAAGTCTATCATGAAATTAAAATTTCTACTCGCCTGAAGGGAGGTACAGAAATTAACTAAAATCACGCATTCTCTCTGCATATTATCTAAAGATTTTGCTGAATCTACAGATTACTCTCAGATCAGTAAAAATGCTGACACCACAACTCCTCACACTCCAGTCTCCACTGCAGTCTTGCAGTTCTTGCATATGCCTTGTTAGAGCAAGGGTTTGGACTTCTATGAAATTAGGGAAAACCTACCCTGCCATTTTCTGTGTGTGATGTTGAGCCGCACAGAAACACGACTAAATAAAGCCTTCCAAATCACTCAAATGACTGCAATTGTGGGAACGGATCTGTGACACACGGAATACTGGCATTACCCAGCTAACACAAAAATATTAAGGTTAGAGTCCTGAATCATTACAAGAACATATTTTCTGTGGGCTTTATGACTGGTTAACCTCCTGCTAGTCATGGGCTGAAATCTCCCATCTTCAGCAATTTCTTTACTTCCTTAAAGCACAAGGGGGCTTTTCTCCCACTTCAAAGCAACAGATCATTTAATTGACCAAGTGCTTCTCAAGGGCATCCTTGAGAATGCCCTTGATCATGATTGATCATTCATAATCCATCTTAATCATGAATGACTGCTTAAAACAAGAAGGGAAGATAAATGGGTAGAATGAGAGACACGCAACATTAGGGTTGATTTCACTTCCCTTTGATGTCCAATGAAAGAAGGAGGCTGCATGGTAGGTAACAGACCACACGGAATATCTGCACTGAACACAATTTGGGACAACCCTCTCTGGCCCCTTCCAGCCCCCCAGGGACTTGCCAGTCCCAACCCACTCCTGCAGTGCTCAAGTGATCAAGGAAACAGCTGGGGTTTACACCCACGCAACATGCCTATTTTCTGGCTTTGCAGAGGAGGAATCATAAGAGCAGGAATCTTCCTAATATAAATCCCGAGGGCTGAAACATCCCCAGAAACAAACAAACAAAATTACTCAGGAGGTTCAGTGTCAGAGCAGAAACAAATCCTGTCAGACAAATGCATTGCTCGGTGACAGCAAGTTTTGTGATTCTTACAGCAAGTTAGGGTGACTGAAAATAATACTTGACCACTAATCCCCTATGTATAAATAGCCAAGATGACAAATATTTTCCATGTAAGGAATAGATCTCAAGCCCTCCTTTGCAGAATAAATTAGAATCTCAAACCAAAAACCAGACTACCAGCCATTTGATTTCACATTAATCATGCACAGCTACAGTAACTGTATGAGAAGAAAGCCACTACTTGCCTACCTGTCTCATTTTTGGGGACAGAAGTGTGTCTAGGGAGTGAACATGTCAATGAAACACAGAAGGATTACAATGTGGAGCAAAGCAGCCAGTTAATAGCAATTCCTCCTTATACTGAAAACACTCTCTTAGACGTGTAGCTAAAGAGGTCTCCTAAGTAAGAGAGTAAATAATATTTATTGCAGAAAAAGGGGGAAAAAATAAAACCACAAGAAATGTACCAATAAACAACGTGGAATTCAAACAATTAGTGTTATATTTCTTTTTAATTTAGTGGGATAGCCAATGTACAAAGAGGAAAATAGCCAGGTGTGTCCTCTGCACGTTCTGCTAAGCTTTGACAGGAGCATTTCCAACCAGGAGCTCACTCGACAGAGCACAGCACAAGCAAACTGATTCAGAACTGGAGCAGTGGTAGAAACATTTGAAAGGGGGAACAAAGAGGAAGAGACGGAAGAGAAAACAGCAGGTAAACCTGTGCAACAGGACAAAAGAGACACCCAGCGCACAGGGGACAGGGAGAGGATGCAAGAGAAAGACACATGAGGTTAAAGCAATGTGCAGGCAGCGAGCTGGCGGGTTGCTAGGCTTCCAATACACTGTGCCTGTGCACAGATGCTATTTATGGGAACATGCCAGAATCAATAGGCAGAAGATTTTTATTCAACATTCTTATTAATGACCTGAAACAAAGGCAAACAGCACACTAATTACAGCAGTGGATGATGCCATATCTGGAGCAGCAGTGAGAGAGCTAAGAAAACACGGAAGGATCCATGCAGAAACAGGGAAAGTAGGGCTCAAAGTAAAGACAAGGTGAAGTAATGTAGTTTGAGGAGCAGTAATTAGAGACAGGGATCTGTGATGAGGATGAGAAGCTTGGGGAGCCCAAAAGGAGGATCACCAACAGTTCATAAAATACTCCCAGCGGGCCATACGATAAGGCAGCAAGACATCAGTGTGATTTTGAACAGCAGGCACAGAGGTATCATCTCACTGTCAGACAGAAGCAATGAAAACTATACCAGGCAAATCATTTAAAAATGGATGGTAAATCAATAGCATAAAACATTTGAGCCACCTTTTTTGGAACAACTCATTGTACCCATAGCTGGATTTCCAGAAAAGCTTTACTAAGCCCAGAGCCAAGCTCATCCGAAAATCTCAGTGTCCAGGGAACTGGCTTCTTATGAAGAGATGGGAAGATGTTGCCACAGTCTGTATGTACTTCACAGGCGTCAGGAAATCACACTCTGCTCTAAGTGGTTGCTTAAATCGGAGCAGATCTCACCCTCTGAATTCTGCTTTATGCTGAATATCAAAATTAGAACGTATTCTGTTTCTGAAACCTGGGACCACTTTAGAAAGATACGTATTTATTGTTTGTGAATCCAGCACATCACAGACTGATTTTTACCTTTATCTCGTTATTAAAAAAAACAAATCAACCAAAAGAAGATGCTCAACAAGCACTGGGTTCACTCTGCGTATCTGAACAGACAGTGCTGGCTCCGGACAGCAAGCAGATGACTGGACATCCTTGTTCAGCACAGATGACAAGGAGACACTGTGGGATAGCAGCTATCCACACGTTACCGATGTTAAACACAACCTAGTTAGATGGAGCAAATCACAATTATCTCAGAGGGACAACACATCACACAGGAAAATAGGAGCAGTGAAACAAAATCAACTGCACGTTCACAACAGCACTACTGTCAGCACACAAACCATCTTTAAAATACAGAATGATGTCACACAGTTGTTCCCATGGGGTGGCAGCACACAGAGCCTGGCACCAGCTCACACCCAGTGGCTGCGATCCCTGTGCATGGGTGGCACGGAGAGGAGGGACAGCAGGGCCAGGAGCGGGGAAGGGAATCAGCCTTTGCCAGTGCTGCCATCTCTCTCCCATGTGGCTCCCAGTCCCTTCACAGGGGTTTGAACACTGCATTCAACCACAGCAAGGTGACTACTCTGAACCTGGCACAGGCCTGGAGAGCCATCATCCTCACAGTTTGATCTCAGTGACTTGCTCCAAACACAGATACCACCACCACCCTCTTTTCCAAACACACTCTGGGACCGGGCAACTTCTGTGAACCTCTGAGCTTTTTTGCATGTTACAGCATGTAAGAAATTTTTTTTCGGGTCCTGAAGCAGACTTGGTTTTAAGTGAAGTGAGGACACATCGTACATCAGCCAGCACTGGGCCGTACATCAAGTGCCAGCAAGCAGGGCAGAAACTCCCAGACCACCAGTGTCTCCCTGGTACCAGCAATGGGGAAAAATACTTGGGGAAAGTGCTCAGCCCTTCAAACAAGACAGCTGACAGGCCTTGTGAGATCAGAGCAGTGGCTTACCTAGCCCCATACCTTCTTCTAACAGGGGTGAGGGGAACTGCTATGCAGAGGAGACAAAAGAAGAAAACAAGAATTAAAAAGGAAAAAAAAAGACAGCACAGCCCAGTTACTGCTGCACCAGCACTGCCTGCACCCTTCAAGTGGTGTGGACTTCGAGACGTGGCATTTTGCACAGAGAGTATATGAAAAGTAATTTCCAAGGCAAGTAATTACTAGAGGCTGTCCCAGAATTGTTATCACACTTGCTCTGACCAGGAAGGTGACAGACCTTGGGTCAGGATAGCCACCAAGGGTCAGGGCCTTGGTTTTATGTCTTCTTCCGAGGACATCAGCCTCATTTACTCCTGTGCTGGCTGCTGTCCCCTTCTGCCAACCCCCTGATGCAAAGCCCTGCTCACCACCAACCCACAGAGTTATTCTGTACGTGCTCAGGGAGCTGCTCCTTCAGTGGTGTCTTCAGCTTCCAGCTGCTATTTTGGAAAAACCTTAGCTCTTCTACTGCCACCTTTCTGGGGACAGCTTCAGAAGCACACAGCACTCTGTTCCAATGGAGGTCCCACGGCTGGGTCGTGACATTCCCAACACTGTCTCGCCTACAAAGTCTGACACATTCCCAGGCCCAGCCTGAAGTTACATTCAGCAAAGGTTTATACATTTTTACAAACACACACCGTGGCTCCAGCAGTTCAAGGATCAGGAGGCAAGATCCCACAGATACAGGAGGGAGTAATTTCCTCAGACGTGAATTCTAATCACACTAATGGCAAAGAAAGCATGTCTTTTGCTTGGGGAATTTAAATTAACAAATGCAAGGGCTGTGCTTCACCTGTAGACATCTGTTACCTCTTCAACAAGAGGGCAACTGGAGACAGCTGACCTTAAAATGCTGCTCATGATGAAGACATCTTGTGACATGACACCATTTGGTGGAGATTCTCTCTCCACAGAGGCCAGCAAAGTCTCAAGCAAGCTGCCGAGAAGTTTTCATCTTAGCACGGGCCATTTTTTCCTCCCCTGCATATAAAAGGATACTGCAACTTGACTCATTTGTAGAAAAAAACCTGTTTGAGGATTAAAAATAACAGGGATGGATGGACATGAAACTTCTGTCCACTTCCACACCAGCATCATGTGCTTATTCAATCAGATAAAAATTCCTTGCTAGGGAATTTTACTAACCGAACCAGTCAAACCCAAAGTTTTCCATGAGGCTGCAAGAACCGCATGAGACATAAAAACAGCAAGCTGCTCAAGCACAAACATGCACAGCTGACTGACTGCCACAAATATGTAACACTCCTGTAACTTCCAGTGGTGATTTTTTCCTTTCTAAAAATTAAATTACATCTGCATATCCTGTATCTGCCTTCTCCTCCTCACTTGTGGGGTTTTGCTGTTATTCAGTGGCAGATTCGGGATTAATATGACCAAGCCAGGGAAAGCACTTCCAGCAGTGCTGAGTGGTGCCTAACGCCATTCCCACTGAAATTCAGGGCAGCACTGCCACCCATTTCAGTAGCTGCACCATGCCTGGTCTCTTCTGAACTCCTAAGAGATCCTCCACTTCACTACACACACAGACAGAGGTAGAAGATTCTCTTCTGATTTAACATCAGGGCTCAGACCAGAAATGCAGCCGATAATTCTGTGGTGCCTGGTATGCTTTTGTATGCTTTCATTAGATAATGCCGAGTTTGGGGACACATCTTCTTCAAATGCCATGTCTGCCCTCAGAATGGCAAGTTTTCCTACCCCAAATCAGGCCAGAAGTCCTTCCAAACATCTTGGTTAAAAATGCTGGTTGATGTCACGCACTGCACCGGTGGGAGGGCCAGGGTCAGCATGCAGCATTCTTGGATGTAGATTAGACATCAAGTCCCCAGTACACATCTCTGCTGCTAAACTCCAGGGAAACCTTGGAGATCTCTTCCTCCACAGCAAAGAGACACCAGGGAGCAGTAACACATCATTTAACCCACAGCATCCTGCTAAAAAAGCCTTGTTTCCTGACCTGGAACTACATTTATCAAGGATGAAGAAATTTTCACCTTAGTCCCTAAATTGCTGCCAAGAAGCGATGTTGAATTAGTGCTCTGGCCCTGGGGTCTCGGAAGGAAACACTGCTCTGCTAGCCAACCCTCTGCTCACTGAGCCCTGCTAACTATCAAAGGCTGGCATCAAAAGCTCCTTGGGCTGGATTCAAACAAGCAAATGAGAATTAAAAGCACTGGCGTGCAGCAGCACCAATTCCCCGGGCCGCCCACCATATGGGTCATGCCAGCTCTCACGGGGAGCTGCGCTTTCCTGTGGAGACCAAACGTGTGAAATCTCAGGCCAGAAAGTTTCATCTAAAATTAGATCTACACATCCTCTGAGCTACTCTAAATTGAGCCAAGAGAGAAAGAGATAAGAGGAAGCACATCAAAGGCAAAGGGGAAGCGGAGTTTCAGAGCTGCAGAGAAGCTGATTTCTGATGATGCCCTGCTCCTGCCCCTCTGTACCGTGGTGGAGCTCCAGGAGAAGCCATCTATCACATCCCCTTGGCCCTGCCATCACCAGCTCATGAAATCCAGGCTGCCTCTGCCTGGATGCACATGCCTGCGTATGCATTTTCAGGAGCATTCCCCAGAGCCAGCATTTTTGGCTGAGTATACAAAAGACTTTATTCCGGTTGGAATAGCAGAAATGTTCATATTGACAACTGCAGCCAATATCACATAAATAAAGCCAACAGAGCAATGGAAATCGTGGCTGACAGCAATTATCCCAGCCAATGCTAGAACTCCTCTAGGAAGGAAATACAGATTCCCTGAACTCACCAGCAACTGAAGATTGCCTTAAGATGTCGAAGAGCTTACATGTATTTTTAGATCAAAAGAGAAGGCTGGAAGATGCTTTGGTTCCTCTGAAATTTTTGATGCTTATGTGCAGCCCGTCTCAGCTCAGCTGGCTCCTGCGTCATCACAAGACCATGGGCAGACTTCACCTCTCTCCCTGTGACCTCACTGCTGTCCTCAATCTGCACACTGACTCGGGCTCTGGTGGGTTTTAAGTGCTCTAAAAATGCCAAGACAGAATTAATGCCGATTTTACCTCTTTTTTTCAAGGACAGAGGAGAGAAACAGCATCATTAAGCCATTACCACGGTACACCACAGCCTTGAGTCCAGCAGGGAGCTCAGCCCCAAGGAAGAAGGTTTAGTTATTGTTTAGCATCCCTGTCCAAAAAGGGACAAAGGCAAAGCTTGCCCTGTGCAGAACCAGGCACATGACAGGAGAACGCCCTGCCCTGACCCAGTGCCCTCCCAGTGACCACCGAAGCAGAGATCTGATGAGTTCGACTTTTCAGGGCTTCACAGTCCAGATGATGTTTCCTTCCGTATCACTGCACCTTGCCTAGATGCTTTGTGTCTGCTTCACTTGCATGCTATCAGCTGCTACACCCTTCCCTCCCCCTTCCAAAAACAAACAGAGCTCAGAGGAAAACCTGTTGCAAAAAAATGGCCTCTTCCAAATTTCACTCCTGGCAGTCTGAGCCTCAGAATTGGGCTGCAAGCGCCTCATTAAACCTCATTAAAATTATAAGGCACAAGCCCCTTGCACCCAGCAGGTCAGTTAGCCAGAGCTGTCAGGTTAGAGGATGCTGCCAGGGCAGAGGAGGAGACCTCTGTCTCCAGTGTGGTGGGCAGGCTGATGCTCCCCAGGGGTACCCACCAGATGTTTGCTCCCCATGCTCCCCCAGTGACTTCTCACTGTGTCCCTCCAGCACAAACAGCCCTGCCCCAGCCCAGCTCTGCTCTCCCAGCGAGCTCTAGCACTCAGAACATCATCTGAGAAGCCATCATCCAAAAATGTGCCGAGAAAGATCCTCCAGAAATCCCCATCCCCTGCTGTTGAAGCCTCTGCACAAGAGGGATGGCAGGCACACAGGATTCCCGATGCCAGCATCACAAACAGCCTTCCCTTCTGTTTCACATCAGCTTTGCTTTACTTAGCACAGTTATTGTTAGTGTTTCAGCTCTCCAGTGGGGCAGCACATTTTATTGTTAGCCTACATGGTAAAAATAAAATCTGATTACAAGGAATTGCCTGGCTTCAATTATAACATCAGTGTTAGTTACAAGTGCAAGTGTGACTGCAGGGAGGGTAGGTGGAGTGGCAGAGATGAGGAACCACACCAAATTCAATACAGTAAGCCCCTTGAGACTGCTCCTGCAGAGAAGTCCATCCTGACTCATCCACTGAAACTCCTCAGAGCTTGTATACTGCCATCCCCCCCTGCACATGTAACCAAAGATAAAAAGCTAGAGCCAGGAATCCCTGGTGACTCCCCAGAGCTGCCTGCACCAGCTCAGGGGCTGGTGGACCACGGCTAAAGAAGGCACTTTATGCTTTTGTGGCCTTTGGCTGGGCTTTTGTGTGTTTGCCACAGCCAGCTCTGGAGGTGCCCACAAACCTCTCCTTCACAGGGCTGCTGCACAGGGATGCCTCTCCCAAGCCCACGAGTTCAGGGGGCAGCCCAAATGCCAACAATCCTGCCAAATTCAGACAGGGATTTCTACCTTTGCTGGGTGCAGCTGTCATCTCTGTCCTCATCACACAGATCAAAGGGAAAGAGCGCTTGAGGTTCCCGTGGCTTGCCTGGAGCACGGGTCAGAGCAACCCAGCAGTGCTTTGTGCTGGGTGAACACCCCCATGTCCAAGCACACACAGCTTCCCTGCTCGCTCATCCACTCCCACTGCAGGAACTCTTCAGGAGTGCCTTGAACCCAACTCCTGAGAGCAACAGGACCATCACATGCATCCAGGGCTCAGCACACACACGGAAATTTTTCCCCATTCCTTTGTCGTGCTCGCAGTGACCACGTGATGTGCAGCACACAGGACAGAGGGGCACAACACAGGAGCACCACCAATGCATGGGGGATTACATCAGGATAAGGAACAAAACCACATACTTACAGCTTAACATTGTGACAGACAAGACCTTAAGGAACCACCTCCAGCAACAGTTAAAACAAGAGGGGAGTGAACATTGAGGAAGGAAAAACATCTGACAGGCAGGAGTGTCCTCAACAGGAGATCATCTCAGAGCAGGATTCTGGAACAGACCCAGGAACACTTTCAAGTGACTGTATCCATCCATACCTGTTCCATCAACAGGTTGCCCAGGGAAGTGGTGGACTCTCCATCCCTGGGTGGATTTAAAAGATGTGCACTTGTGGTGCTTAGGGACGTGGTTTAGTGGTGGACTTGGCAGTGTAGGCTAATGGCTGTTTTTGATGATCTTAGAGGTCTTTTCCAACCCAAGTGAATCTGTGATGCTGTTCTATCCGTGCATTATGTGAGGGTGTGTTCCCAGTTTTATCATGGACATGGAGCTCAAACCATTCCCAGACATGTTACAGCCACCTCCAGCTCTGGGGCTCGCCCCATTTTTAAGGAGAGAAACACTTTTTGAGCAAAGACTTTGTTCCTGTCAGAGATGATGGGAGTTCAGCTCTTGATGCCAGGAGGGAAGGAACAAGCCAAGAACTTGGCTGTTAAGAGTGACAGCTGTATAACTATGCTTTCAAATGGGCCAGGGGAGGAAAAGCCAGTCCAAAACTTCTCTGGAGACGAGCAGGGCTACGCCCCTGTGCAGATTTGCACCTCAGAGATGGAATTACCATTATGATGCTCCACCTCTTCCCCACTCATCATCTAGTAGACCAGCTGCTGTCTTGAACTGCTGAGAGCATGGTGGAGCTGGGGGCTGATGGACAACAAGGCCAGACACCTGTATTCCCCAGAAACCTCCCAGAGCTGCTCCCTGCTCACGGCTGGGACTGTTCTGGGAGCCAGCAAACGGGAGATCACTGTGGGGAGTATGGTACAGGAAGGTCCTTCTGTTCATTAAGCCCTTCCCACTGAGTATCCAGGATAAATGCATTTGTTGCCTGTTTCCTGACCCAAAACCTCACCTACAGAAATCACCTGAGCATAACCACTGTCCAGGCCACAGAGGAGCATAACCACTCTCCGGAGCGGCAGCAGGAGTGACAGAGAGGTTTCCATCAAATGTCTCCATTTCACGGGGTGTGAAACAGACGGTATTTCCACTCTCCTTCATCCACAGAGGTACCACGAGGAACTTCGCTGGAGCTAGGATTTTTTCATTTACAGCTGTCTGTACAGAGTTTCCAACATCGTGCACAGAAATGGTTTGGGTCTAAAACCAGTTAATAACCAGAAAGCCAGCAGGTGGCACTCAAGAATATCCAAGACTCTGGAATCATGCAGGACCAATAAAACTTGCATCTGCAGTGCACAACAGCAACCGGTGCCTTATTACATAGGTGTGCTACCTACCAGGCAGCCTGAGACAGAGGCGATCACCCAAAGTGCTCAGACCACAATTGCTTCAATCTCTCTTACTGAAGGGATCCAGGCATCCCAGGCAGGATCCAGATTCTTGCCTGGGAGCAGCTTGCATCTCAGCAGGAGTGCAGCTGGGCAGCACCGCTGCTCCGTCTGCGCTCCCAGACAGCCAGCACTCGTGCACGGGGGAAAGCTGTGGATAAACATGGCACAGGGCCCGCCACGGCTGAACATGAACAATCTGGCGCCCTCAGGAGCACTAAAACGTCTCCTAAATGCTGCTAAAACAACAGCAACAACCCTCCCCCCTCATATGAGCACCATTAGGGCAAGGCCATCCTCCCTCCCAACCCCAAGCTCTGGCAAGGCACAGCATGTGAACTGACATTCACTCGTCCCTCAGGCAGCTCTGCCAAACACATCCAGGTGATTTGGGATTTCTGGGTGGCCATGCTTGCCCAAGTCTTTTAAGTTGTTTCAGCAGCATGAAATAAAAGGTTTTAAAGCAGGTAAACAGCTTAATCTTTTCTGTGGCAGCTCTATTTCCTAAAATTAATTTGGCTACTTCAAGTGCTTCCTCACAAGCCCTCTGTGAAGACTAAAAAGCACCTTTTTCCAAACAAAATCTGAGGAAATCACGTGATCCCTCAGATGGAGTCTTTAAGAAGTTATCATGAGCCCATCAAAAGAAACTGCGAGCAGCTGTTAGCATCGCGCACTGCAGTGAAACACGCTGGTACTTCTGCCTGTACAAGGATTTCAGAGTCTTTTAGTTTGTTTTCCTAAATCAAACAGATAAACCTCACTGTGACTGCCAGAGGGTGGACCTGGCTGGAGCAAGGAGGTTCCTGGCTAAGAAGCATCATTTAATGGCACGTTACTATTGTAGGGAATGAGCCTCGCACAGAATTTCCTCCCAGGTGGCCTCTGGAAGGTGGTGCAGCATGTCCAGCCCAAAAGAGGACACCAGTGAGCCACAGCCACAGCCCCAGCTGGCCACAAGCACCCCTTGGCACAAGTTCATTCCGGGGAAATGGGCACGCTTGGCCCAGCCAGCCCCACAAGCAGCGAGCTGCTCCCACCCTGCTTCGCTTCCTCATGGGAGCCTGGAGAGAATGGTGGTGCCTCCCCTTCAAACCTCCGTGCTGCTGAGGACTGAGGGGAAGGCAGCAGGGTCTTCTCCAGACACCCCTGCACCAAACCACAAGTCAGGCTGGCAAAGAGCAAGGCAAGAGAGCTCCCAGTGAGCCCAGGCTGCCGCAGCAGGGGACATTCCAAATCCGCTCGGCCGGTTCCATGGCTGTCCCACGGGCACAGCCCGGGGGTGCCCGATGCCTCACACACACCGTCTGCTGCCTCTTGGGTCAAGGCAGCTCCTAGCTCATGGAAAATTTTGACATGAGTAATTTCATTGTTTTTGTTCAGCTTGGACTGAAATCAAATTCCACAGAGACACTGGGACGGCCCCGAAAGCCTCTGTTTTAGCCAGCTTATCTGTACATCCCTTGAAAGACAACCCAATTCCCAGTGCTGTACCAAATCAAATCCCCAATTCTGCACCACCCAGAGTGCTGTCTGGGATCCCTTGTGCAGCCCTAGCTCCACGTGGGGTGTGGGAAGCTGCAGCGCGGGCCTCTAGGTGCCGGTGCGGGAGGCAACGGGAACAGAGCAGCACAGATAATCCTGAGTAAACAACCAGCTGAGCCTTCCTTGGCAGCGTTTTCCCATTGTCTATTATGTACAGCTGGACAAATGTCAATAAATTACCAATGGAAATGAGCCCTGCCGAGCAGGCAGCTTGGCTGGAACAGCTATTTTCTAGGTGGCACAGTGGCATTTCTGCTCCGCTTTGCAATCGGTGCTGCATCAGCTGCCTCCGGGGGTGGGAAGGGAAGGAGGAAAGCAAACCCTGCACGCAGGGAGGGTTTGCACCCGGCCTCCCCCAGGGGAGAACACAACGAGAGGTGGATGTCTTGAAGGAGGAGGAGGTAAAAAGCCAAGCAGGCAGTGGTGAGTCATGGGAAGCTTCCTGCCAGACACCACGGAGGTCACACCAGCACTGACATCCCACTCCCAGCACACTTGTTCCTGCAGCTTATCCATGGGGGAGCAGTGGTGAGGAACACGGAGCAGAACAATGCAAGGGATCACTGGGAAGCTTCCCGAGTCCCAGGAAAGCTTGGGAAGAAAACCATGGAGCGAGGCATGGAAGGCTGCAGCTCCTCCATCTGCACCCTTGAGCGTACACACACGCCTGCACTACCTGACACTACACTCATACCCACCATCCAAGTTTGCCAGCGTGCCAGCCCTGCTCCGAAGGCTGGCTGGCAGCCAGCGCCCACAGAAAGGCAGTCTCACAGCTGATCTGCACAGGGAAGGAGATGTGGAGAACTGGGGAGGGCGAGGGACATGTCTGACTGACACTCATTCCTTCCAACACAACTTTACTGGTTGGCTCCTTGCATACTGAGGCGGGGTGGGTTTGTCAACTTAAGCAACAGCCACCCTTGTTTATCTGCCCTGAGTTGCTCAGAGGCACCTCAGAAACAGGTCACCAGTGTGACAGCAAGCTAATTTGCCTGGCATATTGTGCAGGAGAGTGTGTATTTTCATGCTGCTCACCACCTCCGAGGGGAGCAGACCTCGGAGCAGCCAGATGTGAGAGTGGCACGCAGTGTCCAGGACAGCTGGAGCCAGCGTGCTCACTCCCTGCTGTGGAGCCCCTGCAAACACCACCCACCAAACTCCTGTAAAAACTCTGTGGTCTGCTTTAGGGTGGCTGTTAAAAATAACGATGTCAAGAAACGAGAGGCTCTCACTTTCAGAAGGAAAGGCATTAAGCTGCAAAGCCGCTGAGACCTGTTTATTATTTAGCATCTGTTTAACCTCAACTAGCAAAACATACCTCGGAGGATGGAGGGCTGAATTGGCAATTCTGTCCTTTGCCTCCAGCCTCAGGGATTTTTGTAATTAAGGACAGTGAAATGAGAGATGATTTCAAATTGTCTTCTTGGAAAGGCAAAACAGAAAAAGAAAGCCCACCTGCCTGCATACTACTGGACCTAAAAGGGTTGAAAGCAGACCACAGGCTGTGCGTTCCAGCCATACAGCTCCCACAGGCTCCCCTGGTCTCCCTGATCATCAAGCTGTGGCCAAGATAAACCATGAAATCAGCTTAAACACAACCAGGAATAGGGAGGCAAGAGGAGTAGTGCTCACAGAAGGAAACTATGCAAAACACAACCACCCCACAAACCTCTTCTAGTCATGAGCAAGCCAGGTGAGGGATTGGGCAAACCAGGGTGCCAGTCAAATGCAGGTGCCCTCCAGGGACCCAGAAACTGAGGATGGTAATTGATGGAAAGATTTATTTCCCAACTGCAAGCAGCAATGGTGGCGATTTCTCGGGGTTTAAGACAGACTGATATCAAAAGCTGAACCGTCAAAAAAGAGGTTTAGGACTTCTTCAAACAGAAGGAATAAGCCTGACTTCTAAAGCATTTAGCTGGGGCTTCTGAAGAGTCACCTCGACACTAATGTCGGCAGCCTAACAACCCAAATTCCACATCTGTGAGTTCCTGCAGCAGAGACCCTTCTTTCCTCTGCATAAAAGAGGAATGTTATATTCTCCACTCACCCAAAAGCAGGTTATTTATCCAAGAAATTGCATCAGCTGTAAGCAGCACAAGTTTTTACCCTCTTGGCCACCAAGATTTATATGACTCAATATATGATTCTGCCTGCTAAACACTGATGCTGACCCTCACCATCTATTTGGTCTCACAAACCCTGACAAGCCTGGCACAATACCGCAGAGCTTCCATGTAGCTCTTCTCCCAGTACCATTCTTTTGTGGAGAAAACAGGACCTCACTATAGGATGGGAGAAAAAACAATTTATTTCCTATTCTCTTTCCCAAATCGAATCCTTGGCTTTGCACGGGTAGCAGGACAGACACTGCAAGCCATCTCCCCTCAGAAAGCAGAGCCAGGCTTATCTCTTCTGTGCCAGCACCTTACAGCTCTTCCCCGACTTTTACATCTTCCCTAATGAGATGTATCGCCTTCCCCAAGAAACAAACGACGAGCTGATTTTCTACTCCAAACCGGAGCAGAAAACCGTGGCTGTTCACAAAGTAACAAGGTGAAACAGCAAAGGGACGGCCAGCGCGTCCTCCCTCAGACCTTTAAACAGAAACATCAGCGCTTGACTGGGCTTTTTTAACGAAAAAACCCGATAAATGTAACCGGAGGGAGAGCGCCTCCTGTTTCTACAGCAACCGAGGGCCCGGCGCGGCGCTGGCAATGGCATCCCGGGAGCGGCCGGGGGGGGGGCTCGGGAACAAAAGCGACCGCGCCAGTAAACAGGGGACGGACACGGGGAAACCGAGACGCGCCCGCTGCCAGAGGGGGACCGCCGCCGGCCGCGGGACGCCCCTGGCCCCCCGCCCCACCTGTAGCGCATCCCCCGCACTCACCCCAGAGCAGGGTGAGGATGTGCGCCCGCGGCACCAGGCTGAGCGCGTAGACAGCGCCCAGGTGCAGCAGCCCCATGAGCACCACGTTGCGCCAGACGATGGCCTGCCCGCTGCCCGCCGTGCCCGCCTCGCCGCCGGCCGCCCTCCGGGGCGCGGCCAT
>VXBT01014028.1:214513-261833 GCA_013400235.1 Oriolus oriolus
GGCCCCGGCTCCGCCCGCGGCCGCCTCCCGGCGCGCCCCCGCGGCAGCGCGGCCCCGCTCCCCTCCCCGCGCCGCTGCTGCCCGCACTTCTCTCCCCCGCACCGCTCCTGCCGGCTCTCCGGCTCCCAGGAGACAAAGGTTCCAGTGGCGTTTAACTCTGGAAGCTCGTGCCATGGAAGTAAAAGATGCCACTGGCGCTAGGGAGGAGCAGGTGCTGGAGAGGCGGTGGGTAAAGTTTGCCTGTCTGGGAGTGACAAGGTGGGCGCTGGAAACGAGCACACAGACGAGCAGCAAGCTGGCTGTCGGCAGCGCACACCCGAACGACGAGCTGCCACACTCGCTGTTCACTCTGGCCGGCGCTCCGCTGTGGTTCCGTGGGGCCGCCGTCCCCCTGCGTGTCCCCCTGCGTGTCCCCCGTGCTGCCGCCACCTCCCGCTGCCAGCCCTGCGGGAGAGGCAGGATCCCGGGGCGCCGGGGGTGCCGGGCCGGGCGGTGTTGATGGCAAGGTTAGCGGGGGCAGAAGGATGGCCCCGAGGAGTGGCAGGCGGAAAGCAGCTCGCTGCTAGTAGCGAGGTGCTTCACCTGCCGCGGAGCGGGAACATCCTGCACAAGGAGCATATAGAGGGTTTAAGCATTTAGGTGGGAACCAGACACTGATTCCAGATAAAACCTTTGCCTGTGATGCGTTTTATTTAGTTATGAATGCTCCCGGGAGGACTGGAGGGAAGGAGGGAGCGGCCCGGGAGCGCCAGCCGCCCTCCGCCCTGGCTGGGACCAGATTTTCCACGATTTACAGCTTGCCATGTCCTTCCATTGCTGCGCCAGGACCGCAGAAGGAGGTGATTTCACTTGCGCTGTGTTTCCCTGCCCTGACCTCCTCCGGGTGCCCAAGGTCAACTGTCAGGCTTATTTCAAGTGTACCCACTACTGATCTAATACGTGATGCTCATTTTCCTGTTTGGACTCTGCAGTCTGATGCTGGGGGCAGGCAAGAGAGAAGACTCCATCCTTGAATGATTTTTCCATGTCTCGGTGCCTGAGAGCTTAAAGAAGCCCCCATGCCTTGCACAGCAGCTGCTCCCCAGCTGCTGGGCACACCCACGCAGGAGGAGAGTGCACAGCCCAAGCTCAGCTCTGCACACCACCGACAAGATGCCCCGAGTGTTTAAGGCAGGAATGTCAGGGTTCAAGGTGAATGAAATGGGAATGCTGCCAGGCAGCAAGGAGATATGGGGACCCAGGGAGCACATCTCTCTGAAAAGGCAGGATGCAACCGTTCATCCTGACCTGGTTTTGCAGGCTATTAAAGCACAGGATACATGTTAGTCTTATACGTTCATGCGGATGCAAGTGGCACTGAAGCCTCGCAGCTGCCTTCCACAGACATTCCTACCACCCTGGCAAGAGGCAAACACAAACAAATTGCTTTGCAAGATTTGCAGCTAATTTGAGTCACTGATGAACACATCTGTGAGGGCTCCCCCTGTGAGCCTTTGCACACAATACCATAAGTTCCATACCCCACATTTATCTCCAGTTCCCAGCAGTTTGCTTATGGAGTAGCCAACACAGCAGGGAAAGCAGGTGAACAAAGATGACATGAAAAATGCTCTGCTGTGGCCAGAGGTCCTCTGGGTGCAGGAAGTGCTGATCCTTTGGGTGACACTCTCGGGTTACTTCTGTGAAGGAGAAGTCCTTGTGTCCCTCTCCAGGTGAAGCTGGCTGCAGGCAGAGAAAGCTTGTCAAGGGCAGCAGTGAAACTGTAAGGGGGATATTATGTGGTACCCAGCCCACCTGGCTCCAGAGGGGTCCCTAATGCTCATGGAGTTGCTGGTCCTGATGGAGGAGCAGAGGAAGCCCAAGCCAGACCAAAGTTTCCCCTCTGAGAATGTCATTGCATAGTGTTATTCCTCACAAGTGGAGCCCATCACTGTTCCCCTGATTCCAGAAATCACTGCTCAGGCAGTGGCAACTCGGTGACAGCATTTGTCCCAGGATCACTTCAGTGGCTCTGGGAAGCAGCATATTTTGGGACATGATGCTGTTAAAACTTATACCCTCTTTTAAAAAGCTACCTGGCTACACAGATCATAATGTCAGGACTACACACCACAGACAAGGGTCTGGACTTTCTGATTAAGCCCTTGCTAGTACCCAGAAATGCAAAGAAAAGACTTTGCAAATCTGACTCCTACTTCCCTTGGTAAAAAAAAATAATATTGGAAAACATTCAGTGAGCCAGAATTGCCTAGAGAAAAAAACCCTGGGGAGGAGCTGCAACCAAAACAGCAACAGAGTTAAAAGGAGATTTTCTCAATAAACATTCCAGGGTTCATATTTTTAAAAGTGAAGGATGTGCAAGTCTGGGGAAAAAAAAAAAGCCTGAGTGTAGTTCAGAGATCTGGAAACAACTTGGTTTTGTCTGCTGTACCTAATGGTGAATGTAGACGTGCTGAAAATGAGAGCTCAAGGCAGTGTTTTGAGAGGATGGTGACAGCCTCCCTCTTGTCTGCACATCTTGCCTTTGCTGGCAATTCCAGCTGGACTTTCTGTTGTCGGGCCTGTCCGTCCGCTTGCTGAGTTTAGCCTCCACTGCTGCAACAATGCCTCTTCTGTGCAGGTAAAAGAGGCACCTGGCACTGAGCTGTGGTCCAGGGCACCTGTACATAGTTCTTGTTCCTGTCTTGTGCACTGCCTTCATCCAGGTCTCACTGTGTGGTCTGCCTCACACAGCTCTTGCTCAAATCTCACTGGTGGGTGAGAGGGCTGGACTACAGACACAAATCTGCTCACAGGAAGCAGGCAAGCTTGTAATTCCTCCTGGGACTGAGCCTGCCTTTCTGAACGTGGCTGAAATGCTGCACCAGGTTGCTGAACACATTGGCACAAGCTCCGAGGAGTGCTTGGGTGCACCCCGCAAGTGATCACACATCATCTCAGCCTCGCCAGCAAGAGAGGGCTCATCCATCATCTGCACCGAGGTGTGAAATGCTGCCCTGGACACCAGCCTGGGAATACCTCACTGGCAGATTCCCACTGCTGATGGGGACAGCCGTCTCTGTGCCACAAAGATACTTCTGTGTTGCTGGGAGGAAGGAGGTTACAGGTCACTCTGCCAACACAACTGAGTGTCAGTCAACCAGTGTGAGAACAAAGGACAAAGACCTAAATCTTGTGGAGCTTCCTGTTCCGGCAGAAAACATCATGGACTTGCAGGGGTTCAGGGTTCAGCACTGCTGCTGGAGTTAGGGACTGCCCCTTGGACAAAGCCTGTTGTCTTTTCTCACTTTGTGGGGAGAAGCACGGGGGAATCCACTCCAACCTGCGCATGGCCCCTGCCTGTTGTGTTCTGCGTGTCGGTGCGTGGGTGGGCAGCAGCTGCTTGCCAGGCTGATGCCTGTGCCATCCAAAACACTTAGTGCCAAGTAACACAAGACCCAGAGGGTCTCTGCCCTACTGGGGTGAGCCAGGCTTGGATGGTCTCCTGGAGCTGAGGCTGCGAAGGGCCTGAAAGGCTTTGTAATGTCTTCACAGTTTTTATTATCACAAAGGTTTAAGAAACAGCAAAAACTGAGCACTAATGTTGCATAGCTCTAGAATTTATTTGTCCTTCTCCACTTATTTGACCTGACAATTTACTGCCTTAGAAAGCCACCCAAAGGAGTTCAGAGGGAGGCTTTTGCCAGGGTCTGAGAGTGCTGTGGCAGGGGGAAGCAGACACCAGCTCACCTCCATCCCTAGTGGGTCTCGGCACAGCACTGGCCTTGGCTCCAGATGGGCCTGGACCCAGCAGAGCCTGGCTTTTTGAGTGATATTGCCACAAAGCACGTTAGTCTGCAAAGCTAATTAAATGCTAACTACACCTCCTGAGGCAACTGAATCAGCAGAGAGCACATAATTAAAACCAAGATTGTTTTTGATATATTTTAACCATTCTTCTAGAATTCTCTGCCTGGAAGAAAGAAAGAGGGCAGCAATGATGAAAGGTGGTGAATGGTTCGTGTGAACACTGAGTATTGTTTTAATGGTACTCAGTCCTGCCTGCTACCATCACATTTCAGTGCAGAGCTATTTAACATGTTGTCAAGGGTGGCCTTTCTTTTTTTTTCTTTTCTCTTGGTGTGAAAAATGAAGTAATGACCCCAAAGCATTGTTCAAATGAACACTCTAAATAAAGAAGGAAACAAAACATTAAACATCAGAGGCACAAGGAATATACGATCATTTTTTGTGGATTGAAGTGCTTCTTGTGTACCGAGCAAAGAATTTGAGCAACAATTTCCCAAGAAGCCTTCTGTGTGCTCTCCAGGCAGACAGGGACTCACTGGGTGAGGTCAGCTGCAGCTGCCTTTTTAGAGTGGTTCTTAATAAATCCCCTCTAATTAGACGCCCTTCTGGATAACTTGCAGCTCTAAAGCTCAGAGGACTTTTAATCAGTTTGCCTCTTTTGGGTGAGGATTGCATTAAATGTATCCATACATCCATGCTGACTGGCTATTGGCGATGTATCTGTTTGATCTGCAGGATCGCCCGAGGAAACGTGGGAATGATCAACCCAGCATACAGCAAACCAAGGCTGGGAGATTACCCGTTCAAGACTGGACGTGTTGAAACTGTTCCTGATATCAGTACAGTATTTATTGCATTCCTCAGTATTCTCCAGCAGTGGCCTTGGCCCTCGTTCAAGGCTGAGCGACTCAGCTCAGCAGCAGGCACCTCAACAGGACACTCAGCGTTCCCTGCAGGGGAGGTGCTGTCAGTCGGTGGCAGATGTTTGGCTGGATTTCCATTTAGCTCTGAGCCATTGCTGGCTCTACACCTGCTGCTCTGCCTTTGCAATGGGTGCTTCAGGAAAAACGAACGCTTTGGGGTGTGGAGCCGTGTGGGATCGCAGGTAGTGGGGAGGGGGACAGGGGAGGGAAGTACCTGACTCAGGATATCCTTTATTTCCCCTCTCAGGCATAGCAGCGGCCCCAGCTGGGCTGATGACACAGTGGGGTTGGTGTTGCTGAAGCCGAGTGCCAGCATGGTGGTGAAGGTGAGGATGAAGCTGAGAGCAGCCTGCAGAACTCTGGGGAGTGGTGCCGCTGCTCTGCACGCTGGCTCTGCCATGCTTCCCAAAACATGCCCCCTCCCCTCCATAGTTTTTTGGGGAAACAGCTCTGGCAGCAAGACCTCTCTCCCTTGTGTCTCATTAGCTCGGTCAGTGTAGCACATGCTTCCTTCTGGGCAGGGAAAACAAGGCACTGAACAGTAAACCCACATTCCCAATCTTTATGTTTGGGAGCTGCGTTATCCGGAAGGCACAACACAGGACAAATCTGATGTAAACGTAGCACAGGCTAGAAGGGCAGCAGCAATTAAAAACAATCTCCAGCATTCATGTCTAATGCTGACCTTGGACCTCTGCCAGCAAAACCAAGGCAAATCTATTGCAGAGCTTCACAAGCACAAAAAGGTTTTCACTCAAGTGCTTAACGTAGACGTCCTGCCTGCAGCCAGCCCTCTCTGCAGCACTGCCCCTGTTACATCCCCACCTGTTTCCAGCGAATAGGACACAACTGCATTACTTCTGCCCTTCCCTGTCAGCCCTTTTGCTTGGATGGTGACCGCTGCAGTAGCAAGGTGCCTGCTCATGTCAGCTGCCATTGGACAGCACCCGTGCTGCTCGGATTACATCCTTGAATTTCCTCCCATCCCTTCTTCTTACAATTCTGCAGCCTTGGGTGGCCGCAAAGAGGAGCAGCTTGGTTGGTATTATAAGGGTATAAACCTCTTTTCACTCAGTGAGACCAAAATAAGGCTATTTGGGGCCAAATTCTTTTACTAGCATAACTTGGCAGGGCTTCATTGCCTTCTGCAAATGAAGATGGCCGTTTGCATTTATCCCATCAGATGGGTGGCTAATTGCTTGGCATTCCTTGAAGATATGAGCAGACGGCAGCATAACCGATAATTCATCTCAGCTGCTCTCAGCAGAGAAGTAGCAGATTTTTGCATCCACTCCTGTTACATACTTGGGCAGTGCAGTTTTCCTGTCCTGAGCTCCTGACAATGGCTGAGGTGGAAGACAGCTTTCCTTTCAGCAAGGAGAGGGGATTACTCCATTGCTGACAGTGTCCAGGCCCTGGTGCAGCATCAGGGTACTCTTAAGATACTAGCACCTCAAAACGCCCCAGTGTTCCCCTCTGATCTGGTGGTCTCATTTTTAACCACTTCAATTTCCAGTCCAAACCTACACATGGCCAGCTTATACCTAATACTGCTCTGTAGTTCCAATCAACCTGATTCCCTTGTGCTCGTCACTAGGGGAACAAACAAAGTTTATTTAACCTCTTCCCATTAAATAAACTCTTCAGTCCTGTCCCTGGCATGTGTGCCTTGCCGAGTCCCTTCTCACTTGGCATCATCTTTGCCACAGATGCAAGTCTCATGAAGGTTTGTGTCATTAAATGTTCCTTGGCTTTTACAAAGCTGTATCTTACACAGGAGATATTCCCAGCTAATTACTCTCACATCCTGGTGCTCTTATTCCCAGCTTATGAGGTTCCAGTTTACAGCAGTGCTTTTGCCCACAACCCTGCCCCTAACCGGAGGGCATCCCCTTCTGCCACCCCCATCAGTCTCCTCAGTTGTCACTCCCAGAAACAGCCAGCTTCCCAAAATATGGACCATGTGCCTGTCCTTCACAAGTGCCAGTGCTTGCCACCACTCCTGCTCCACGTCCAGAACTCCCAAAAACACTCAGAGAGCATATGCAAGGCCAGCTCCTGAATTCCTCTAGCATTACCTCCTAGCTGCTGGTTTGGTCCTGAGGTACTGAGATGGCTTTTTGTTTTCCTTGCTGAGCAGTGCATCACAGAAACTGCAGGCCAGCTCAACACACCTGCTTTTCACCCTGTTGAGGTGGTTTTTTAAAATTTATTTTATTCCTCTTTACCTTTCAATGTGTTCTTTCTTTTAAAACTTATTTTCTACCTTGAATCAAGACACAAAGGCGCTGCTGTAAGTATACTTACACAAGAGTACTTGTAACACTGCTTAGGAAACCTGTAACCTAGGATCAAAAAATTTACTCCAATTATTGTTTAAACTCCTGAAATAAGGTAACTCCAAACTGATGCCTTGTGTTCACCAATTTTAAAAGCTTATACAGTAAGAAAATGGTAGAAAGGAAATAAAACTGTTTTGCCTGACAAATCTGGTTGAAGTCACAGAAGTCAGCAGTGATTTACATTGTTATTTAGATATTATTTCTTGCAGCATGCATTGCCAAATCTACATTCCACAGGCACTGATACTTTAGGTAGTTTTCATGCAAAACTGCTGCTTTTATTTCCCAAACCCAGACATTTCTTCGAACTGCTGTTCTTTCTGTGTTCTACACAGAACTGTCAGTGATAAAAAGAGAAAAACCAAAAGTATTCTCATGCCTAGGACACAACAGAAAGTGGCCCCACTGTACTCCAGGTTCAAAATCTCTCCACTGCACTTCATAGAGACAAATTTTAATAAATTTACATTTATTGAAAATATCACATTAGCTTTTATTTTGCTCATTTGCCCCAGTGCACAATTAAGCTATTTAACATGTAAATTGTAATAACAGAACTGCAAGCAGCTTCATAAAATGAAAGACCAAATACACTCATAACATGATCAGACTGTTTTTAATCTGGTGGATAAGGAACAGTGGGGTGGAAGGGAATAATCTGTTTTAGGGTCTGATGCACAACCTATCTTGTTGTTTCAACACATACATCTGTTATTAAAAGCCACTGTTTAGCAGTGTAACATGCACCTAAAAATTGACAACGTGGGACATCATCCATTAAATATACTATTTGTAGATGAGAATCATTAGGGATGGGGAAAGGATTAAAATAAGAAGAAAAGCACCAGGGCTCCACAGCCCTTCTAGAACAAAGTACTTTGCAGGGAGAGTGTAATGCCATTTGTCAGCTCTACTGCGCCATGCTGTGAGGACGAGCGTTCGGTCCATTTCCCGCATGTCTGCCGTAGAAATGCTCTTCTTTGGGAAAGCAACCACCAGGGCTTTGCAAGTGCAGGGCTACCTCACACCCCCAGCTTATTGGCCTGGGTGAGGACGACCTTCAGGACTGGCATGAAAGCAGAGGTCTCGCTGAAGTTGCTGGTGCTGACGATGTGCGTGTGGATGTTCAGTCCCTCCTGGTAATTGCGGGTTTCAATGCTCTTCACGATGTTGTGCAAGCCACTGATGATGGTCGGAGAGAGCTGCAAGGAAGGCAGGCAAAGCAGGTCAGCACAAAGGAAAAACTAGAAAAAGAAATTCCAAGTGTAGCACTTGGCCCTCAGGAAGGCACAGCAATTAGTTCTTTTTTTGGAGACAGCCACCTTCAGAGCTGCATCACAGTGGGAACAATCACTGGCAAGTCCAACAATAGACTTCAACCAGAATGTATCTTTCTGCAGTACTGCTACGCCCTGCAAACCTTCCCTGCCGGCCCCTGGATGCAATTCCCTGGGGTGGAAGACCTGCTGTGACAGACTCTTGGCACCAGAAAAACCTACTGAGCTTTTACGCCTTTGGGTAAAGTTAATTGCTCAGCAAACATGGCCTGACAACAAGAGGATTACATCACCCCAATCTTAAGGTACTAAGACATTTAAGCACAGTCTTTTATTCTGCCAAAGCCTCCTGGAAGGCTTTGGAAAAACTACCAGATCTTCAAAAGTACTTGCACGTCTGCCTTCCAGTGAAGTCAGCGAGCCTCCAACATGGAAGTCCCCTGGGTTCTGTTTTGACCCCAGGCTGTGTGTCTCATTTCCTGCCTGAAGCAGAGAAACGGTGCCTGCTGCAAGGAGCTCTGCTCTCTGGCTCAGCACAGCACCATAAAACTCATGACAACCTCAAAACACTGTGAAGTCTGCACAAGCATGTGGGGCCAAGAACAGTAGCTAGCTGTTTTCTACAAAAATCCACACAAACATCCAATAAATTGATTTGGAGTACACTTCCAAGGAAAAAACAAGCACCTGCTATGTATTGCAGAAGTAGTATTGCGCCAATGAAGTCACTGGCCATACGTGATTGAGGGGTGGGGGGAAGTAAAACAGAACTTACTGTCTGTTCCCTAAGTTTGTCATACAGAAACTCCAGGCGTTTATTTGCATCATCCAGTTTCCTCTTGGTTTGCTGCAAGAGAAATAAATACATCAAAGCACAGTGATTTTAAGAACCCCAGACTAATCTGCTATCATTGCAAAGAGGTCCATGCAGCACATCTAATTCCTTTCTCAACAACAGTTTCCTAACACATAATTTGGATTCATTGTTCTGTACTCTTCTCCCCTGATTTTACTAGGAAAGACCACATGATATCACTGTAGTTTTCCACATGCAAATGCTCCAGTTGTCTACAGAGAATGGAGAACTTTAGAGATATACCCCAAAAGCCACTGGTCATTTGCAAACCCCACTGGCATAGCTGATAGGAAAAGTGACAGAACTCTGAGTTGCAGCACAATTTTCTTCCCTATGGTTCACTGAAAAAGCATAATGATAATTGGATAAAATTCTTACTGGAATGAAGTATCCAGCTACATCAGTGAGAGCTTAAGGACACATGCAGATACTCAAGTCCGAAGTGTGTGCAACTCAGTCATCAATTCATGGCAAATCCTAATTATATTTTTCCTCGTGATTAGTAAAGCCAGCAGTTTGTCTGTAAGTTTTTAGTGTCAACAGAAAAACTAAGAACCTAGCCCAATCTGTCCTTACAGACCCTTTGTGCTTCCATGACTTTCATAAAGTAAACCACCCACTGATGTGCCTGGAATTATTTCGCCACCAAAGGCTCTTAAAATAACCCCAGAACATTCCACCCGGAGCTGCAGCTGCTGGAGAAATTAATTTTTATCCACTTTCTTTCTTTCAAAACAGCATCTAAAATTGTAGATTTCACTCCAGAGTAATAAAACAGCAAAAAAGCATCAAGGTTACAATTGCAGGAGCACAAAAAAGCTGATGGTCAACAGCAGCAGAAATGGCATCAGTGCGCAAGAGTAATGGAACTTCCTCCTAAATCAGTCTGTGCATCAATCCATCTTCACTTATCCTAAGTGCCGTTTTCCCTGGCAACTGAAAACACTTCTCTGGATTAAATAATTGCCTGGAGAAAATAAAGCTTGTGGGAATGCTCTAGCTCAGGGGTGAAGACCAACTGATGGCTGCCTGCTGTGCTAGAAATTAGGGAAAACTGTTCAGATGGCATAAAGGAGAACACAGCACACGGATCTTGGGCCACATGCGGAGAACTCCTCAGCAGCACTTACGTCATCAAGGAACTGAGATATCTAAGGAAAAAGTACCCCAGGAGGAACAGGTATGAAACCCCCAGTTCTTTTGGACTGGCTAACTCTCAGATACATGACCACAGAGCATTTGCTTCAAAACCCATGAAAAGATGCACGTGCTATTTTCATTTTACAGACGGTCAGCTAGGACAAAGAGGAATAAATTGTGTCTAGGAAACAGCAAGACATCTCTCCAGCCAAAGCAATTAGGTGGAAGAGCAAACTGGTTGTTCCCCTCACTCTTTAGTTCCCATTCCCATTTTCCCCTTTAGAATGTAATAGCTGAGCAGTGCCTGTATTTGCTCTGACAACAACTGATGTGTACAGTCAGGGTGGTGTCTCTTCTCTCCATGAGCTGAAACACTTTCTCTGCCTAACAAAATCAGAGAGACTTAAAAAGAAGCAAGCAAAATGTGTTGGCAGAGCAGAAGAGCAACCCCCAGGTACAGATGTGAGCAGAATGCTTTTGCCTTCTTTATCTGTCTGGGAGAAGGGGCACTTAGAGGAAGAAAAGGTCAAAGGGAATGCAGTATACACTATATATATATACACATATATATATACACACACACACATTCGTGTATATATGCACTCTACAGCCCTTAGATAAAGGAATTTGAGCAATTGAGTGATACTGAACCAAGAAGAGCATGAGTCTGTGCTGCTGACCAAGCAGATTCAGTGCACAAAGCCCTCTGCACACCACCAGCACCACCTTTTAGCATGTGGCAGGCACGAGCTGAACAGTCAGCATCTGGGCTTTGTGGTGGCATGTTATTTACTGGCCATCAGAAATAAATGAGAAGGTTTGGGAGGGATGGCTCATTTACAAAGTACTGGTTGCCATGGGAAATGTTTTTTTAATCCAGCTCCAGTGGTTGTGTTAAAGCTGTTAACCTTCCTCTTCTCAGCTAACTGCTGTTTCCCTTTGAAGTGAGTTTGTCATCAGAAACCACAAATCACAGACATCACCTACCGGATCAGAGGCAGACAGCAGGCACCTCTGGATGAGAGCTTCAAAGGTAGTCTTCAGAATAAGGTGCTCCTCAGGGATGGGCTTCTTGGTGATCTTCTCTGTTGGCAGTGCCTGCACGTGCTGAGCAACCGAGAACAGGTGAGGCTTTTCCAGGTCACTGTGCCCACATGTTGTTTTCAGCTAAACCAAGTGGCATTATTAGCTAGCTTGGCACAACTCCTGTTTCTTCCCTGTGGCTGCGTGGAGGTGACTTTACCAGCACCTGCTGTTGCTCCCTCTGGTAAGGTGTGGAAGTTGCAGAAGGAAGCAGCTTATTGGCCCATAAGTGAAGATTACAGTAGCAAAATGCCAGCACGGTGCAAAGCCTAGAAACTCCACAGTACACTTTGCAGCTACAAGAAAAGCCTGGACAACAGGATCCTGCCTGGCAGGCTCTACTGATGGACAAACAAACCCACACAGCGCTGGAGCTACGTTACCTGGATGGCATTGCCGATTGGGGCCCCCGGGGCCCCCTCTGTGCTGGGTTTGGAAACGGTGGGTGGCATGATGGATGGCCCCAAGGGCTGGGAAGCAGGCTGGAAGCCGCCCTGCAGCACCATCTGCCCTGCAGGGAGGTGTGGAGACTGGAAGCTGGGTGCGCTGCTGGGCGCTGCTGGAGCCGGGGGCTGCTGCATCTGAGACTGCGGATCCGCCAGCGGGTTCATGATGGGGGAAGTGATGGGGACCGGGGGCAGGAAGTTGTCAGGGACCTGGGGAAAAAAAGCAGGGCATTTGTGTCAGTGTGGTTGCTGCAGGCACAGCACAACCCCCAGCTCTTCCAGACATCCCAAACCACAGTAACTGGGAACGCGGGATACAGAAATAACAGGGGCAGCCAGCACAGGATTTCACTCTGGCTAACCAAACCCATCCCTCTGGCTGCACAGTTAAGAACTGCCTCGGGGCAGCCCAGCCTGCCCCTGGCCACAAGAGCTGAGTGCAGCCACCTCAAATGAGAATCACTCTCCCTCAGCCAAGGGCACAAACCAGAGGTTTGGCAGACCAGCACTATTAGAAGAGAAAACTAACCCACACCTATATCTATTCTTACTATTGGGTCATTATATTTAGACTTTTGTGTCTCACTTTCAAGGGCGTATTTTTGTCCATGCAGTACGTAGGTCACAGCCAGCAACACGCCCCAGTAAAGCTTCTGAAAGCCTTTCAAGCTTCTGGCACACAGGTCTGTACTAAGGCAGATTACCAGGGCATTTCAGATTCACCCCTGAGCATCTGCCAGTCTTTACACAGGGGCGTTTCACAAGCATTTGGTAGAGGGAAGAAACAACAAAATGAGCTACTGGCCTCTGCTACACATCATGCAGATGTGCAGCATGATGTAAATGTATGTGTAGCTTACGTTTCTTTGGGAGCACATGGAAAATAAAGGGAATATTACAGAACCCTGAATGAATGACCCTAGAATTAAGCTAGTGGTTTGACACAGCAAAAAAAATACTCCCAATCCAGCAACAAAGTCAGTCATAAAAGAAGTGAATCACAGCAATAAACTTTTGAGTGGTGAGTAAGTTCTTAGTTAGGAGGGAAACAGCTGAAAATTATGGCTTGAAAATGCTAGACATTTCTTCTATTTTATAACAGTGCATGTGGTGAGTCATTTTATAATATCCTAAACCACCCCTCAGACAGTGGACAGAAGGGAAACAAACACAGAAACACAACTGACAGATTTGTTAAATACCCAACAGGGAATGCAACGAACATATTCCTCATTTAGAAGGAGCCAACTCACAAGCCTTGGCTATGGCTGGAATTCTGGCTGTGAGACACACACACACACACACGGAGAAGCAGCGAAAACCCTGTGTGCAGAAGGCTGCTTCTTGAGCTCTCAGCTCCAGCAGTTACTCTGACACTAAGAGTTCTCTATCCAACCTCCAAAAGCTTCTTCACCTTGAACGGCAGAGACCAAAACCCAAAGGGTAAGGAAGACTTCCGCCTTTGCCTTCACCCAGATCCTATCTTGCCTGCTCCAAGTTTTTTTGTTCTCTCCACACTTTAGACGCTCCAGACTAACTCTTGCTTCCCAGGGTCAGAGAGTGGTGGATGAGACTTGACTGCTGTGGAGATACTCCAGGCTATAGCAGCACCAGGGGATGAAAAGGCTTGCCCTGCTCCGTGCCAAATGTTTCCAGTTATCCCGCCCTGCTGCAATTTACATCCATTTTGCAAAACTACATTATCTCCATCATGGAAATTGTCTTGCTCTCAACAGATCTCTCAGGGTCAAGACCCTTAATCAGGATAAATTGCTTTCAGCTCCAGCAACATCAATAATCTACAACAATTTGCACAGCCTCCTCATTTTGCCTAAGTATCATCTCCTGCAAAACTCTGCTGCTTTACTGCAGACAAAAGCAGTCAGGAGTATTTGCTTCAAACCAGGAACAATATTGTTGTTAACAACCACAACTTTAGCAAAAAACCACCATCTCTTTAGAGGCCTAGGTACATTGAGAGGGATAATGCATATTAGAGACACATAAAGGCCATTTCTGCTCAGGAGGTGCAGCCTTTGTTTGCTGCTAACCCTTCTCTTTCCTTCTCCTGCCAAAAGGTTTCCCAGGAGCAGCTTAAACTATTGCTTTTCAAGTGACCAGCACTCAGTTGTGTTGAGGTACGACTTCCTAGTGTACCTTCTTCTTCTTGGCAGCTCTGTTCAGGGTGGGAGGGTCATTCCAGCCGTTCTGAGGCCCTGGGACAGAGAGAAAACAGAGACTGTAAGTACCTGGGAGGAGGGCAGTGATGCCTTCTTGAGCTCAGCTGGGCCAGCACCCTGCCATGGCTCTACTGGCAGAGCCTGCCCTCACGTGCCTGCGCCTCTGCCCTTCCCTGAGGGCCAGAACATCTCCTGTGCCAGCCAGAGACTCCCAACATCCCTGCCATCAGACCCTCTGGGCTCTGCGCCCACTGTGCAGGTTTGGGATCTTGACCAACTGTTCTCAAGTTAATAACTTAATTATTAACTTTCTCCTCTTGCAGGAAAAAAGAGCCTTGAGCAGACATGCCCTTGAAAAGGGCCCACCATGCCCAAAAAAGCTCTGCTACACAGACTGTGTATGTGAAGAGAGCTTATCTGTGACATTTGTACACGAAGTTCCCCAGCAACACCACACAAAAAGAAGAGGCATAAGAGGCCTTAAACATTTCAGGCCAGATTCACCCAGCCACCTTGCAAACACAGAAGAGCCACAAACCCAGCTTTCCCCTGCCAGCTACAGCATGGTTTTAGGTGCTTTGTATCCCCAAATCAGAGCAGAGCTGCTTGAGCACGGTGGAAAAATCTGGCTTTCCACACCAGGGGTGATTGATTTGAAACTGGAAGAAGCACAGAGGAGGTCTGAGCAGATTCGCTCCAAGTCTGGGGTGCTGCTCTGCACCAAACCTTCTGCTCTCCCAAGAAAGCAAGCCCCCTGCAGCTGCAAGATTGGCACCCCGAAGCTCCCATTAGTGCATTAGAAAGGGCTGCCCATCTCCTCACGGAGCGCATGGAATCGGGCCCACGGCATTACATCCAGGCATTACCGTGGCCTCCCCGGGTAATCAGGATTTATTGCACAAAGCCACAAAAAGCCAACAAAACCAAATCCCTGCTCAATGGACTTTTTCACCACAGTGTTTTTCACTTAGCAGATGATGAATTTACCTTAGACAGCACAGTTTAACGTTACTGCAGAATTTCCTCAATTTATCTGAAATTTCATTTGCTCCCGAGCTTTTGTCAAGCAAGTTCCGCATCCAGAGCATGTTAAAGGGGTAAATGAAAAACTATTTAAAACCCCCTTCACATCTGCTTTCTCTTTAACCAAAGGCAGTGCCATCTCCTGGCAGCCTCCTCTATTCCTTCCTATCCAGAAAATCCTAGAGTATTTCAGATACAGAGAGTCTGTATCTGAAAGTCTGATAGGAGTAACATGTTAAGAAAATCTCCCACACTGTTACTGCTGGAATAATTTGCTTTAAAAAAGGAAAAGAGTTAAAAAGAATTTGTTTCTGTGGTTAAAAACTCCAGATATATTGTTATTGGTTTCAGTTGGTTTCAAATTGATTTGATTAAAGTCTAATTGGCAAACAGCATCACACTTAATGTTTGCTAAAGAACGTTTGCATAACTGATGCCCGTTCAATTAATTTCAAGTAGTGGCTGCAATTATTTTCAAGTTAGGTGGTACCTAGTTCACCTGCGAAGGGAGAGGCCTGGTCTTGAGATGGTAGACTTTCTGTAGACAAAATGCAAAGATAACTAAAAAAAAAAAATTTTTCTTCAAAAATAATAAAGCAGTTGGTCCTTAATTTTTGACCAGCAATTTAGTTTCACAACATGCATCAGCAGAAAAAAACCCCACCTAACCTAATTACAATGGCAGCTTGGAGACAAGCCATTTGTTCAAACCCCCCATGGAATTCCTTTTGTCCACCTTCCCCCAAAACAAGCCTGTTGCTCTTTCCATGCAGTAAATCAGTGTTTCTAGTTGTTTATAACAAATGTTGCAGGGTTCTGGCCCATTTTCTTATCTCTTCTGGTGTTCTCATTTTCTATTCCAGTGCAGCTGACAGACCATTACTCTTAGCCACAATCTTCTCCACACTGTTTTACCATTCCAGAAAGCTTTTCACAAGATGCTTGAAGTACTTGACCTTAAGGTGGATCTCCAAGTATTTTCTCAAATCAAGGCACATTCTCAGCCACATGCAGCCCAGCAACACAAGTGTGTTCACACATGAACCTTACACTCACAAAGACACACTGCCTGCTCAGACTGAGCAATAAACCCAAATGGCAAAACGCAGCCAATAAAGCCCACACCATCCCAAAGAGTAAAGGAGCTTTGGGGATGAGGTAACTCCTGTCCCTGGGGTTGGCCTGCTCATAGTTCTGGTGCAAACCCTTCCTTTAGCTCAGAATTGGTCTCCTGCATTTTCAAACACGATTCAAGATGCTGAAAATTAGAATTCCCTTGAAAGCAAGTTCAAAGATCTATAACAAGACAAAGTGAGAGGGTTGTTTAATGTGGGCTTTTCTTGCTTACTGAAGCTCTGAGCACAGCTTAACATACTGATGTTATATGCCTTTGCAAAAAACCAGGAAATATTTACAGAACTCTTTATTTTACGTGCATCTCTAAATCCAAGCCAGTTCAAAGGTCAGGTGCTTTTCAAGAGTTCAAATTTGAGATCTGTTTCCCTTCCTCCTGCCTTTAAATGAGTCACATTTGCAAAGTGAAGCATGATGTTCCCAGATAAGATCCTCACCCCACACAAAAGCACACCACTTCATTGCCAGGATCAGCATCACTGCACCAGAACACTCAGAGTCACAGGTGATATCTACTTCTGGCTGCAGATCTCTGTGGTTCTACAGGATCTCATGCCAAGGCATCCCCCACTAAGCAATGCAGCTGCTCAGAAAATGTGTTGGTGGTGAGGCATATTAAGCATGTACATTGTCATTGCTGTACTTAGAAAACAAGGTTTTCTCCCTTCTTGTTTGCATGCTTTCTGAAAGGTGTAATCTAAACACTGGAAGAGAACAGAGTGTGCTCTTCAATCTTTTTTCCATAGTTCTCCAGCTGCAGTCATCACTTGTGTGTACGCATGAGCCATCCTGGCCTCCACACCTACCTCGCTGTGCTCTGGAGTCCACCTCTGCATTTCAGCCTAAGGCTGCAGAAATCAGAGGGGATGCCCAAGTCTGGGTTCCTGAAGGTCTGACACTTTGTACTGGCTACCTTCTCACCATAGCTGCTGAGAAAAACATGAGCAGCATGGATAGTTTTTAGAAAGTTTGATAAAAAGCCTAATATGAACAACTTTTAACTCTGGAAAGAGCTTTACTCACTCTGAGCATGCCACATGGACTATGTCGTGTCACTGCAAGAAACTTAGCAAGTGGCAGATCCGAAATGCCTGCCAGTGACGAAAGCTGAGTAGTAAAATGGGTAAGAAAACTATTTTCTTGTTCCTTGCATTTAGTTGGAGGTGCAGAAGCTATGCTGTCTGCATTATAATGTGCTGCTTGACATCCCAGGCCTAGAACCCTATCCAACATCTCTTCCTCCATCCAATTTAATAATTCCTCTGGCTTAGATATTCAAGTTTGACATGCCCTGTAACACGGGGTCAGGAGAGGTCACAGCACAGCACCTCCAAGAACAAACTGGACACCAAATCTGGCTGCATGGTGGATGGAAAAGGCCTTTTCTCCCCTTGCAACTCTGGCAGCCCTACACCAGTCCTATTTTTTGACATAGCAAAAGACCATTTCTCCCCCAAACACAAGTGGGTGTGTGAACTGCCAGCCTCAAGGACACCAATAGGAGCACCTACTCATAGGACTCAAGCTGCCAAAGGCAAAATGGCTTTTCTGCACTGCATCATCCCTAAGAGACTTTTAAAATAAGAGAGGGAATGACAGTGGGAACATTAGGGCCTGTCAGCAGTGCTGACACCCCCAAAAGATCCCTCAAATCTTGCCCAGTATTTCCTGTACTCTCTGCTTCCCAGATCTGGTCCTTGACTCTTCAGCTGGACCATCTGGATGCGAAGTATGTTTATGAGCAAGTTTAGAAAAGGACTGCTGATTCTTCCTGCACTGTCTGACATGCAAAAGCTGCTGTTTCACAGGCTGCTAAGTGAAGGGACAGGTTTGTTATGGCAGGCGAGGTCACTGTCCCGCAGCACACAGCGACACCCAGGCAGTCACAAGCAGACATCCAGCCCCACCTCAGCGAGTGCTCTCTCACCAAGCGTGCTCCAACATGCTCCTACATGTCAGCCACACTCACATGCTTTTAACTGACATTCAGGGAAGAGACACGTGAAAGCATTTCTAAATCACTTCTGATTATCTTTAAGGCATTCGCAGCTACAGTAAATCCCGTCGCCGTAAGAGGTTAGGGACAAAATAACGAAAGGAAGCTGATGCCACGGGAAATGCTGTTCGAATTAAATATGCTGCCAATCTTGGGCTTAAAAGGCTGCTCAAGAACCAGGGACACAGGGACAAATCACATCTGCAAAATCATTCTGCGAGGAGAACTGGGATCATCTTGTCTGCAGCGATTAGGAAAACTTGCTCATTTTTGTACTTTGCTCTCCAGTCACAGCACAGGCTCTGACACCAATGTTAAAACTGAGCCATGATCCATCTATGGCATATGACAGCCTCATAACAAGCCTGTTGTAGCATCCTGTCCTGGGCAAGACAAAAGCTCTGTGACTGTGGCAAGGTCTGGCTCCCCAGAGAAAGGTGACTGCTCATGCTGCTTAGTGCACCAACAGCCCTATCACAGATGCACAGGGGTGATGACGTGGTTTAGAAATGCTTTGAACTGATCTCTAAGCAAAAGCAAACTTTTTACAGAGCATTCACAAGGCAAAAAGTGCATGTTTAACTGAGTGGGTGAAGACCAAACCCCTCCCTCCTCCCTGCCTGCCCCCCTGTCCAAGCGCAGACCTGTTCTCTGGGATGCAGGAAGGTCACTGGTTGCAGGCAGAGTACCTGTTGGTCCAGTAGGTAATGCATAAGCCACAGAAGTTGCTGGAGGTCCTGGCCTGCCATGCTGAAAGGATGTGCCAGAAGGAGGAACAGGAAAGGAAGAGACGGGATTCAGGCTCGTTGGGGAGGGTTGAGGCTGCCCGGGGTACAGCGGGGAGGGCATGGAGTGGGCAGGGGCAGAGGGCAGGTAGGAAAGGGTGGTGTTAGGGGCAGGGCTGGGGTAAGAGGCTGAAGCAGGGACAGCAGTAGGCTGCTGAGGCTGATAGAGAGCTGGTCCCCCTGTTCCAGAGGAGTACTGCTGTGTGGCCTGATACGCTACAAACAGGGAGAAAAAACAGTCAGTCAGTGAGTTCGTAACAGAGCAGCGGGTGTCATCTGCCTCCGCTTCCTTCTTCACCTGACACTCCTCTCCTCATGCCCCTGCCCCCTGAAACCACGTACCTGCCCAGCCAAATCCTGGCTCCCATAACTCTGCCTGCACTCGTAGGACTGCTCGAATCCCCAGCCTGTCACTGGGAGCAGGGAGGCACAGAGAGGATGGCCTTGGCTCAAAGGACTGCTGCTCTCCCACACACACCCTCCAGCCCAGAGCCACCATGCTGCTTGGGGTGGGGCTGGGACACACAGACACTGCTGTCTTCTGGACCACTGCAATCCTCACAGTGGCTCTCAGGGAAGGGAAAGCCTAGGCCAAGGAAATGAACACAGACTCTGGAAGGGAATGTAAGCTCACAGCCTTTCACTGTGGGCCCTGCAGCCTAATTTCACTGCCTCTGCCGATCTATGGCCATTTTTCCTCCCTCATGCCAGTACTTTTAGTCCCTGCTTTGAGTGTGTCAGGGCTCTGCCCCCTTCTTCACTCACCTCTACTACTGCCTTCATTTCCTCATCCCCTTTCCCATCTCCATGGAGTCCCAATGAGAAACGGATGGCCCAGCTGCACACTGGTGAGCTGTGTCCCTCCTTACCGGGCCTGTGCTGCTTTCCCAGGACTCAGACCTTGGAGTTTCTGACCCTAGCACAACCTTGGGCAGGGCCAGCTGAGGAGTGAGTCTAAGAGCTGTGGGCAGACACCTCAGCAGAGGATGAATGTTTGACAGAGGGTGTCTGATGTCTGGACCTCATCAAGAAATGACAATACTCGGATGTCACCTCACCTTTCTCCCCACCCCACAGGAACTGTGGGATTGGCTTGGTCTGAACACTCCCAGCCACAAGGAGGGGACTGGTTATTCCTGAGTCAATGCTGGCCCACCTGGGTGGGAGGGAGAGGGGGAAGCTGCTGTTACTCACTCTGTGGGTACGGTGGCCGCGTTCCTGCTTGCGAGTACATGCTGTAGTTGGAAGATGTGGCTTGCTGTGGTGGCATGCTGGGGCCAACGGCACCTGGTATAATAAACCCTGGAGGAGGTGGGTTGTCCCCCTGTAAAACAACAAAGATTACAGGAAAAATGGTTGGGAGAGACAGGGTTTAATCAGTAATGGTAATGCAGTGCTGAAGCAGAACTGCAGCAAAATGACCAGTTCACATTTCAAGGCCCAAAACCACATTCCCTGGAAGAAGGGAATCACCAGCACAGGGGCAAATGCCTCCAACCACCCCAGTGCCTTAGGGTACCCAGCACGGCACTGAAAGCACAGCTGGATGTGCAGTGACTTCAGCAGCAAGCAGAGCAGCACACACCTTCCTGCACAAGGAAGAGCTCCCTGCCAGTGCTGCCTGGTGTTGAGGCAGCCCAAGAGCACCCTGCCGTCCTTCAACTGAACTTAAATGTTAACTCTGAAGCTCCTAACCTCCGTGGAAAAGGGGAAAGGAAAAATAATACTTCAAATATTCCAGTGTGGGGCAAGGGTTGGGGAGACTCAGGTCACGCTGAGCTCCCACTCGAGGCTTTCCAGTGCCACTCATCTGGGCATTGGTGAAAAAAAAAAGGAACGAGATGCAGAGGAGTAAAACCAGAGCACACATAGGAGCTGCTCCTTCCATCTATCTGTACCAGACTGTGCCAAGCACACAGAGTACACCAGGGGACATAGTGGGGTGGAGCAGAGGCTCAGAGAGGAATAATGAAGGTTATACCTGTGTGTCAGAGGGACAGCCTGCAGGAGGATGGCTGGGAAGGGCAGTAGGAGTTTTGTTACTCCAGGTAGTGACAGTAGGGGCAATTCTAACCTGAATCGAACAAAGAAATACCAATCATGGAAAACAAAACAATAAAAAAGTCTAAAGGGTTTCACAAAACAAGATGCAAAGAAGTGAACGCAAGAAGGTTTGCATGCTGGCACTTGTAACAGCCACAAATCTCAGAGGAAGAAGGGAATTGCATTCATCACAGACAAAAAACACTGCGCACTGGAGCCGAAGTGAACTGCAGAGTGAGGATGAAGCACAGTGGAGTTGCAGCTGCAATAGGCTGTGGAGCAAGTGCAGTGTTACCTGTGCCAGTCAGCCAGGTCTCCATCTTTCATCCCATTTTCCTACTGCAGAAGGCCCCCCCGCCCTTAGTCCATGACAGCAAGCATCACTAACCACAGCTGCCAGCCCCAGGTTCCGCGTTAAATTCAAACATGTGCCTCACACACAAAGGAGTCTGTTTAATTGGAGCTTCAGATGAATTTACAAAGGTTAAAATATAATTTTAAAAGGTTAAATTCTGATATTCAGCTCTTGCACATGCACAAATACACATCTTAATGGTAACTGCTTCCCAGCCAGTCTCCCGTAGCTCCTTTCCTCTCTCTTCCTTCTTGGGCACTCCAAATGGCTCCAATTCCATACAACCACTTCTACCTTTCTGATGGGACAGAAATCAAGAACTTCCTGTGCCTGTGACATTCCTGAGCAAGGAGTGGGCGTGCTGCCCAACAGCAGGACACATGGCTGGGGATCAGGAGCATAAGCAGAGGGAAGGCTGTGACCCTGCAGTCCTGGCTGGCTCAGCTGGCTTCAGTCTCTGCGTCTCTAACCCCACGCAGTGCTAGGCTAATGGTGCAGTCAGCTGCACAACAGCCACTGCTAATGCCTGCACAACTCATCACTGGAGTATCTAAAAGACTTTTTCACCCCCTTTCATGCCTGGTTTATTCAGATGAAAAAGAGGGTTCAACAAAAGTATGCTGAAAGGAATCCAAGTGTAAAGCACATGTTCCTATTTGGGACAGTTAAACAAAGGCTGCCTCAAGCTTGAACAAGTCCTACATTCACACTGTCTTAAAAGGAAGTCAAGCAAAGCAAGTATCTTAAGACTCAAATATGTCATTTCTCCCCATTCTGGTTCATCAGCTGGGAACCTTTCTGACTGACACCTGTGCCCTTCAAGCCCTTCCTGCTGAGGATGAACTTCCTGAAAAGCCAGGAACATAGCAGGTCATAACTCCCAGTGAACTTGTGGGGTTGTGATATACCCAGCCTTTAATTAACGAGCAGGGCTTGCTGAAATAATTGCTTGAGGCATTCTGGAAACAGGGGGAGAAAGAGGGAACTCTGGTTTAAAAAAGCATTGCTCATATCTCAACATCTAGAGGAGAGCTGGTATTCTCCAGAGCCAAACAGGAAACACACAGCTTCGCTTTTCAAGGCAACTCATTGGTTACAAGGTAGAAGGCCAAAGACACAGACAGCAGAGTAGACTTGATTATTAATGATGATGCATTTAAAATCATATGCAATGGGGTTATCAAGGTAAATCCTGGATGAATGCTTTGTGCCTTCCAAAACCTACCTTGCTAACACCCTGGAGAGAAGGCAGAGGCACACACTACTGCTGACAATGCCCAACTCCCCCCCAACCTTTCATGCCTTCTTTCTTCCTGCCCTGGTTTTTCTGGCAGGCAGTGGCCAAGGCCAGCACAGACAAGAGATACCTCTGCTTGTGCCAATCTCTGTGTAAGGAGAACACCCACAGCCCCAGCACAGCTCTGCTCTCAGAAAAGCCCAGCCCAGAGCACCTTTGGAGCAGGGCTGGACAAGCTGTGCTGTGCTGACAAGTGCTGTGCTGGGGGATTAGAGACCTGGCAGTGCTCTCTAAGCACACACAGAGCCAGGGCTGCCCAACACACCACACTGCCCTGATGGCCAGTGTGTTCTGTTGCAGTGTCATCCTCAGGTTGGAGGTAAAACCAGGGAATTTTCCTCTGCCATTTCTCCTCTTCCTCCCTGCATAGCTCCCTTATTAGTCTTATACTCACCAGGTCTTTCTTGCAGCCCAGCTCACTCTCAGCCTCCCCACCAGCCCACACCCCTTACACCTGGCTGGGAAAGTGTTTTCACAGCAGGCTGTACCCACAGCTGCTGAAAAGTGCCCTCAGTTTGCTATTGCCACTGCTCAGCAACTTCTGCAGCCAAAATCAGAGCTGGGGGTGGGAATAATCCGCCCCAGGGAGGCTGGTGAGCAGCATGAGCAAGCCCCGAGGCCTGCAGGGATGGGACAACATCAGGGACTGTGAGAGGAAGCACAGAGAACTCCTGCAGTGCTCTCCCACACAGCTGTTCTTGGCAATGAAGCACATTTTCAAACGAAGGGGGGAAAGACCTAATCTTCAGAAGCAGGCTACTTGATAAGGTGTTTGAAGGATGTTTCCAGATGAGGAGTAAAGGAGGCATCTGTACTGACTGAATGGAAGCACCACTGACCTTCACCACAAGGCTCTCAGTAGAGGTTTGTCACACAGCCTCAGATCAAGAGAAAGGAAAACAATTATTACATCCATCACTCTCCAGAACTCAAGCACCATGTCCCTCCCTTACTGCCAAAGCCCATTTACCTGCTGGTAATACTGCTGGGCTGGAGCCTGGGGCGCCTGCATCCGTCCAGCCACAGGGCCAGCTCGTCCTTTGGGCATGGGCTCTCTCTCATACGGTCCCTTGAGGCCATCCTGTCCCACCGGGAGCTCCCCTTGGGCTCTGCAAAGCCTGTCCCGTAGCTGCACGATGTTTGGCTGCAATCAGAAAAGGACAGTGAAGGGAGGTGAAATGCACTGCCTGGCACCCAGTGCATCACACCGAGAGGCTGAGTGGCCACTCACTGAAGAGCTCTCTCAGAAGCCTGCTCTGCTTTATTTCATTGGAATAAGTCTTTTCTGCATGAGCCATGAGGCCATTGGAACTGCCTTGGAAGTGCCTGCCTCATTCCCAAACCAGCCTGTCTACAAATATCAGCTGATGGAAGATGAGAAGTGAGAACAACCAAACGTTAATGTCATGTCATTCGCTGTGTCTGGCTTGCAGGAGGGACAACCTTTAGCAGTCCCTGGCTGCAGGCACAAGGGTGTGAAACCAAGAGGGAGCAGAAGTCTGTGCACATCTGCCAGCTCAGGGTGAGGGGAACAGCCTGGCTGTCACATCCCAAGGTGCACGTCAAGGGGCAGCCCTGATGCCGAACTGCACCGTGAAGAGACCTTTGCTTGAAGCACACCTGCTCACAGAGAGAGAGGGAGGGAGCAAAGAGCCTGAAGGCCCCATACCTGGTTGGTGCTGGCAGGGAGGAAGGTCAGTGCTGCAGCCAGGCTTCCCTGAGCAGCCAGGAGGTTGGCATACTGGCTCATCTTCTCGGCCAGAAGGGCCCCCACGGCATTCGGGTCCACAGCCTGTGTGAGCTGCACGGCTTTGCGCAGGATCACGACCTTCTCTATCAAATCCTGAAAGATCAGGAGGGGAAAAACCCACACACATGTGAGAACAATGAAGTGAAGGAGGCCTTGGCTAAGGACTGTTGTGGAGAGCTGCTCCTCAGGGCAGCCCTGCAGGACCCCTCTCAGCCAAAGGGGAGCCCAAGCCAAGGGCAGGTTTCCCGAACAGCCACAGCTGCACCAAAGGCACAGCTGTTCCCAGAGGACGGAACTGTACCCACCCACCAAGCAGCTTCTAACAGCAAAGCCAGCAGAGTTCAAGAGAACTGCTTTTATTAAACAGGACTGCAGGGCCCTATCAACACTGAGCATGTCCACCAAGTGGATGCTCTCATAAAACTATCCGGTGACAGCCCGAGAGCAAACAGACGACATCACGCCTGTCACTGCTACTGGTGCCAGGCTGCTGCATGATCATTTACAGTGTTTTAGTAAGTCAGATCTTATCCATCTTAAAAGGATCTAAAAACTCACTTGGGAGAGTTGTCCACAGTTTTCTGGTGGTTACAGCAAAATGGTTTTCCTGATATTCACCAGAAATACTCTATATCATGCATTCCTTGCACATCCCCAAACACCAGAGCTGGTCTTGGTTGGGTTTCCTTCTAGTTCTAAATTATAGGAACATTTTCTGTTCTGTTTTCTCATGCTTTTCTTATTGTATTTATACTGAAGGATATTACAAATATTCATTTGCCAAAATTAAATCCCTTTTTAAAATCTTCCAAGAGATTTAATGAGAGTGTACCACACAAAAGATTTCAACCATACATTACTAATAAAGATTGTTTTCTAACCATTTGTTTTTCCCAACAAATCAGCACTTCAAAAAAGGCAAGTAAAAGAAAAAAAAACACCAACAGCTTCTATTGCCACTATCATAGTAAACAAGCCACCTAATTAGGACTTCAACAGTATTTTTCAATTTTACTGTCTGAGAGGCCAAAGCCATGCAATCAAAATGCAAATTCAAACTGAAGGCCAATCTGTAAATCAAGCCCTCAAAATCAAATAATTTTGATAACTCAAAACCAGAGAGAGTTAATGACATGAAGCAAAACTCAGATATACATCACTTCCTTCATTTAACTAAACAAGAGTCTCACAGCATTGTCAAGTAAGTATTTTCTAAAACTGGTCCTTCAAAGGCCTTGAACAGATGGAAGAAACTAACATTGTACTATAAAATAAGTGATTCCATAACTGCTTCATTCCACTCATCAATCCTATTCTCTCAAGATATCTGCTATAAGCAATGTATTTCACTGCTGGAAACCAAGCCCTGTATGTGCAAACCCTCTCTGAGAAAACTCTCATGAGAACCTTCCTACAATTGTGTCTCCAGATTTAAACCTAATTCTTTTGATTTCTTCTGCTGAACTTCCAAAAGTAGAAAAGTCCAAGTATTTCCTAACTACAAAAGATGCAAGCACTGAAAGACCCTTCTTTACCAAAATACTAATTAGTACAGTTATTTTTTACACAAGAAGTGTATTAGTACCACCACCCAAAAAACAAGGCAAGCACAAGGGCCATTGTACTTCCCAACACGTTTTCCAGTATCATATTTATGTGTTATTTTTCCAGAAAAGAAAGGCTTGCATGCTGATGCACATCAGACAACAAAGCTCTACACTAGATAATTTGATTTAAGAGCCAATTGATTGCAGTGTGTTATTTCCAACATCTTCCTTAAAAGAATTACCAACCTGAAGGGACAAGGGGCTGTTTCCATCCTGAACTTTGGTCCAACAAGCAACGAGTTTATCCACATTGCCAGCACAAATGTAACAGAGGCAAGCTTGTGTCTGCAGAACGCTGTCCCCCTCATTCTCCAGCCTGCTACCCAGGAGATCTAGATAAAATATGAACAAAGATGCTGGTGAATCACTCTGGTGATCCCTCCCCACCACTGCTGAAGCTGGGGATGCAACTGGCCAAGGAACTGTGAGCAAAGCCATGACACTGCTCTGGAATTATCCAGTCTGTGAAGTGTCCTTACCACAGAGGGCTGTAAACTCATCTGGCCTGGCATAGGTGAGCACAGCAGCCAAAGCCTCTCTCCAATTCTGTAGGTCACAAGACTGCACAATCTCTTTCCAGTTCTTTGTTACAACTGCAGTGATGAGCTAGAGCAGGAGAGAGGCCACAGTTAGGATCTTGGTAGGATTTCCTCTGTATAATACACAGGATAATTTGGATCTGTTCCAGTGTACTCATCCCCACTGTATCCAGGGTCACAACAGGTACTGCACTGCAGTTCAACAGCTGCACAAGAGCACATTTTACTTAAAAAGGAGTTCAGTGAAAAAAATCATAAAACAAGCTCAGAGAACATGCAAAGGCCAATTATTCTTGCTACAAAATGTACAAGAAAATAATACACGATTCTCCACAAGCTGTTGCAACTGGTTTTCAGCACTATTTTTGCAGACAAAGATAACACAGCAAGTATTTAGCTACAAGTCTTCTACAAAATGCCCACGGAGAGGTATGAATGTTGTTTGTTAAACTGTTTCATTCAGCTTTAAGCTCTTGGTCTCAAGCTGACCAGTGAGGGGCAGTTGAAAAGGCTGCATAAAGGAAGCGGCAAGCTGGCAGCAATATCAACCTGAGCTGGCTGTAGTATCCCTACCCTCCACCCACCCACCCTCTGCACAGCCCTCAGAATGAAATTCCAGTTTCTTCCTTCTCAAACTCCACTTCCAGTTACTTTGCTTTGGACAAAAGACAAACTTGGCAGCTGTGCTGCTCTTTAGTGAACAGAGCCCTTCTCATGCCAAGACTTCAAGCTCAGAAACAGCTGAACAAGCAGTGTATGTGCAGTTTGGGACAAGAAAAGAAAAAACACACCTGAACAACAAATGCAAGATCCTAACTACAAGGTCAACATTCGCCTGTCAGCATAGGCACAGATAACTGGGCAGCTCTTCATAAAAACACCTTTACCCAAAGGATGAACTACAGTGAAGAAATTCCTCTAAAAGCTGCCACCCTTGTTAAACCAATTGTTCTTTTAAAGCCACTTCTCCTGTTTCAACCTCCTGTCACTACTTTCTCATAGTGGTAGTAAAAAAAAGATTTGCACAAGCAGCATCAGCAGCCCCTAGCAGTGCAAAAAGCTGAAAATAACAATAACCAGCTGGCCATAACACACTGTCTCCTGGACAAAGGGTGATTAATCGACCCTAGGCATACTTTGCTCTCTCTTCTGTGCATGCAATAAAACAAAGCATCAGCAAAATCTGTGAAGACTGATCGTGGGTAGAAATGAACACAATGCTGCTGGCCCTGAGCACAGATCATGTGTGAAAAATGTGACAGAACAGCAGACTGAGATGTGTCCTGCTTAAGGTATTTGTCTTTATTGCTGAGAATCTACTAGTGTATATGCAACTCAGAGACACTGGAGATGAGATAAAGTATACTCCTGTGTAATGATATTCAGGTGGTGTACCTCTTCTCCCTTTATCAGTGCGTTAAAAAAGACTAACAGAAATCCTTCTGCTCCGAGATCTTACAGACTTGAACACTTACTAACATCTGCCAGAAATAAACCTATAAAATGGCAAGAAAACTTTTAAGGTGAAAAAGGGAGTTGCCAAAGGCCTATGAGCATGCTAGTTCTGACCTGAAAACACATACCCTGGTAATTTTGCTCTGCATCTTGGCGAAGTACTTCTCCTGTGTCCGGGAGAGCAGCTCCTGCCCGCCAGCGATGGCCAGGATGATGGCGTCGGCCATGCGGTTGTCGTGCAGGCACAGATCCACTGCGCTTTCAAAGTTCCCTGTCAGCAGAGCCTGTGTGATCAGCCCATCCACATCTGCAACGAGACAGGGATGCACTTCTAAATGCTGCCACAAAAGCCATTGAGAAGTGGCTTTTCTCAGCAGCAGGTGACACTGTCTGACTGTACAATGCTGGCACGGCTGTCTGCAAACCAGCCCGCTACTTACAGGGGTGCTCGCCTTCACCTCCAGCCTCAAACACACGTGGGCACAGCCATGCCACAGGGGCACTGTCAAGCATTACTTACCTTGTGGCAGAGCAAGTTCCTAGAGGTCTAAATGGCCTCTGAAGCAGCTACCTGAACAGTGCCAAAAAAAGTCAAACCTCGACAGGGGTCAGTGGCTTCTGTGTTACTCAAGATCCCCTGGGAACTTCTGTACAAACAGCACTTCGTGCCTGACGAAGCATGTCATCTTTTGTATCAGAAATCACTCAGAGCAGCTGCATGTCAGCAATGGGGTACACAAGGGCTGTATAACTTCCTTCCTTCCTCAAAAAAGTTGTATTTTCAAGTGCCTTGAGATTGTGTGAGAATGCAGTTAAGAGGCAAGTAACTACAATCCTTCACAATCTGTGCAGAATTCGCCTTCTCACTGGAACACCAGTATCAACATCAGTACTTATAAATATCAGTACACACAATGAAATCAGTATCAAGGCTTTTTGTACCTCCACTAACAGAAATGTTAAATGTTGTCTTTGCAGATCCCAAATCCTCCGTTTCTTTTTTATGGTCCTTCAGCATCTAAGAGAAAGGAAAAGCATTATTTTTGAGATTACATAAACACTTAGAAAATACACACATTTTAAAACCATATGGCTCTTGCATTGCAAGTTAAATTTAGAACTTCAGACTACCAGTCAACTCAGAGATCATTAACTCAGAAGGGAAGGCTATCCCTGTGTGTCAGTTTGGGCAGAGGTAAAGTTACTTTTCTTCAGTAGAGGGCTGTGTGATTTGTCCTGGAAGCAGTGTTGATAGTGAGATGTTGATGCTCTTGCTGAGCAGCACTTGCACAGCATCTACGCCTTTTCTACTTCTCATACTGCACCTCCTGTGAGGAGGTGGGGAATACATGGGCAGAATGGTTGAGACACAACCAGGACAGCTGACCCGAACTGACCCAAGGGATATTCCAGGCCCTATGACCTCATGCTCAGCATAAGATAAAGCCGGAAGAAGAAAGAGGAGGACGTTTGGAGTGATGGCATTTCTCTTCCCAAGTCACTGTTACGTGCAATGGAGCCTGGCTTTCCTGGAGGTGAACACCTGCCTGCCCATTTACAAAATAAACTTCCTTTATTTCACAAGTACCAGCAGCCAAACACCTGGATCCTGGGTACTGACATGTATCTGTGCCCATATACACACAACCCCCTCCAAGCAAAGCTACAGCTACAACCAGAAAATCAGAAACCTTTTCTTTCCTCCTTTTTCAACTTTAACCCCTACCAAGAACAGTCTACCATTAATGCTACCTAGGTTCTACTCTGCTCCACTTAGAATTCCAGCTCCTCCTTGAAACCCTCTGCACTAGGCATACACCCTAGTTTAGTTAAGCAAATTACACATGAACACAAGCTTAATTTTCAACACAGAAGTCCCATGTAGCACTCAGTACAGGAGTGCTCAGAGGACAGAAGCTGCTTTTTTTATAAAACTACCCCAGGAATTAAGATAGAGACCATTTTGTGCAAGTACTTGGATTTTGGGATTTCAAAAAACCTTTTCAATAATAAAAAATAATATCAGGAGGGAAGTCTCTCTCCACTATCAATTTTCACAGCACAGGCTAAGCAGAGTGGAGAACCTGACCCACAAACTGCCTCCTCTGTCACAAGCCATTGCTCCAGTACATGAAGGGAGTTCAGGAACACCCTGCTTGTTCAGCTAAATTGAAGGACACAGTCGACCAAAGACAGGCATTTGGATAGGGAAGCAAATCTGAAACAAGCTTTATGTTTGGCTCACGAAAAGGACACAGCGTCTGGAAAATCATTTTGTTGTCAGATAACACAGGATGTGTGTTTGGTATCAGCTGAGATCATGTTGTGACTATCACAGGAATAATGTGCCCATCCAGTTACTTTATGTATGTGACAGCACACCCTGAGGCATCACCAGTGGCTTCAGGCCAAGCTCACAAATATTTAGGTAGGCTAAGGTCATGTTTGGCTGTGAATTCTCTCCTAGAAGAGACATTTGTTATGAGACATCCGATATCTTCACGGCTGCATACAGCAAAACCCTTACGCAGTCAGATACACATGTCTGCCTCTACAGAGCCCAAAGAATTAACAAGCAATAAGGCCCCTAACCCAAGGAGAGCATTCTGGTTTTGGTATCCTTAACAGGCTGTTTGTTATGTGGAGTCAACTGCATGAGCCTTGAACCACTGTCCCCATCCCACAGATGGCTGCAGACAGGCACCACACACAGGGAGCACAGCTAACAGCCCAAATTCTAACCCGAAAGGGAGACTGAGGGAATGGGGAAGAACGAAGTTGGCCTGTTCACACAGCAATACACTATTTTCAGTTCTATTGACTCCTCACAAGGCAGAGGCTGGGTCCTTAGTGCTAATGATAGACCTGTCCCCATATGCAAAACACAGGGCTGAAAACAACGCTGTTCAAATGGTCAGATACAAACAGCAGGTGTAGGATCCTCCGGCACGGTTGAGCACAAACTGCCTGTGATAAAACTGGCTGAACATACTGCCTGAAGCAGATGAAAAAAATCTCAAGTAACTTAACAAGAGACCGGTTTTACCATTCTAAATAACTTTTTGTATTTCTGGATATCCTCAGCAGCAGGAAAAGCCAACAAAAGGAAATGCTGTTAAAAGGAACAAAGTAAATAGAGGGGAGGTCAGCAGGGTTAGTCTAAAGGGCAACAGATACCTCTCCCAAGAACTGCTCCTCTGTAGCCTGGCCTTCATCCCCCTCGTTTGGCACAGATCCATCAGATTCTGCAGGAGCCTTCAGCAGAGAGAAGATGCCATAAAAATCCACCAGCGAAAGAGGCAGAAATACTTTGTACGGCAGAGTACAGCCACCTTCCCACCAAACAACAGTTAGAACCAGACTGAAAATCACAGAAATGCACTGGCAATATATGCTTGAGCATCACAAACACGGCAGAGGCCCCGTTTCCTTGCTCTTTTTCATTACACAGTACCTCATGATGTTTTCATCTTCCCTGCCTCAAAACATGCAACAAAAGCCTTCTTCCCCATTGAGCATCTACAGAAGACTCTGAACTGTCTGTGGCACAAAAGCAGTGCAGTCCTGCTGTAGACTCAGGCCATTGCTATCACAATGGGCAATGCCTGAACTGTAGTCACACTGCTCTTGTACAAAAAGTTGCAGGACCACACTCTCAGTCCTGCTTTTTTTAAAGCCTGATGAAGGTGCTGTTCTTGAAATCAGGGGCCAGGCAGCAAGGCTCCGCCCTGTCTCACAGGCAGCACAAAGTGCCACAGTGGGCAAGACACAAGTAGCAGCAAGGAAAGGTGGAAGGACACCAATGAGACCCCAAATTAAAACCTGTGACTAAGAGCCCTTCATTGGAAAAGGAGGGGAGCATCTGAGTAGAAAAGAAGTGGTTGGTTTTTTTAAATAATATCTTCATCCTACTGAATGTAAGAACTTGCCACAGGCTGGATTATTTGTGATTTACTTTGGGACAGCTATGAAGTGGAAAGAAAAATGATTCTTACTTTGCAAATTACCATGGCATTATAAAACTAACCACAGAGTTACATACGTGTGCTTGCTTACCTCTCCCAAGACACCATCTGCAAGACCTTCTTTATTCAGAGCAGATGTGATCTAAAAAACAACAAAGATTTAACTAAGTGTCCTTTTAAAGGGGCACCAAATTCTCAGATTGCAAAACTGGCACGTGTAGCTACCACGTTGCTTGCACAACAGTTAACATGAAATTAAACATTTTAACATAGAACTAAAGCCATTTATTTTTCCAGCCTGGTGATGGATTTACTGCTAAGATCCCTGCACCCCAAGCTCTGATGGAAACAACAGCTGCCCTATGCCTTCAAACCCTTAATTGTTAACTCGAGGGCCTCAAACCTCACTAGAGCTGCTGGAAACCACAGGAATAAAAGCAGTATCAGAACATAAAGGACAAAACCCTCTGTCTGCTCTGGCCAGGGAAAATAAAGCAGTGACAATCCTTGTGGAACAGGAGCCTGTCAGGAAGCTGTGGTTTCAAGCACATCAGGCACATGGCTGTGGGCTAGGATTTTCCAAGGTACAAAAGAGTTAAAATGCCCAGCTTCTACTGCTTTGCAAAGCAAATCATGACTCCAGATTCAATTAGGGCTCTCAAAACCAGCAATTTTATGTATAGAGTTTCTATATTATTTCAGCATCAGGGAGCCTGGGTTTCACATTGCTCCTAAAATTATCTACTGCTTTTGGTATTGTAGGCTTTATTTTACCCTTGTAGGTTGGTTTGTGTAAAGAGCTGAGCTCAAATTGCTGGAGACAGTTTTCTCTTTCTTTTTTAATCATTGGTTTACAATACAAATGAGAAATCCAGGACTTGGCTTGCATGAGAATCACAGGTTTTAAGAATATAACCCACCCTCTCATGTTTTTAACAGCTTATTACAAGAAGCTGAAATCTGTGATCCCTGTTTTACTTTCCTAATGCTAACAGTAACAGGAAAACCAAGTTGTGATTTAGTGAGCTTTTCATCTGGGTATCACAAACTTTCAGATGAGCTGTACTGTGTTGCTTCTTGACACTGAAAAAAAACACGGCCTCAGCTTCTATGGGGAATGTTTTTAGAAAACAGCTACATAAAAACAGGGCCTTGTAGCTCCTCTCATCTGTTTCTCAAATACTGAAATAACGGGGTAGGCCCAGCATCCCACCCAGTTCGGCTGCACCCATTTTCCCAGCTCCTCCCCATGCACAGGGCATACCAACAAACCCAGAGCAACAGCAAGCAGTGGGCTTTAATCTCATGAGGCCACTCTGCAGAACCACTGCTAAGTTTCAACAGGATTTTCTAATTGAGAGCTGCTTTTTGAAAACAGGATTACCCTTGCTGTGCTTGCCTTTGCAAAAATATTTAGAAGCTGAGGACAAACTGTTATCAAAACCATGATTTTTTCCGTAATCATATTAATTTTGCCCTGAAGGACATTTAATTTGTGAGCACAATGACACTTTAATGGAGCCAATCTTTGAAAATAAAACATTCGTTTGATATAATGAAAATGAGTCAAATGTTAAAATCCACTGAAACAGACGAAGAAATACTAGACAGTTTTCCTGGGTAGGTAACTGAAAGCAACAAAGAGCCAAAAGGCACAGCAGGTGCCTCTAACACTGAGTAAAAATCTTCCAGCTGGGAAGAAAGGTCTATAATGATGTGCAAATTGCTTCCTGGTAATCCACATTTTGCTTTTCCAAATGTAACCATATTTGACCTTTGGGTTTGTTTTTTTTTCTTTTTCTTTCAAAAATTAATGATGTCTCCCACAAACAAAAAAGACTATGCCAGGTATTCCTAGTTAATGATACCCTGAAAACTGCTTACACGTTCTTCAACCAGAAAGCCTAAAAGCAGATCCCATTCCACCATGCTTGAATAGAAGGATGTCACATAGGAAAGTTACGTGAATAGCCTGAATCAATAAATATCAAAGCTTCTTGATGGGTGAGAATTTCACATCAACTATGCACAGTCAGATGCAGACACACCTCTGAAGTCTGTTGCCTGCTCTGACATTTCCATTGAACATCCATATCGCAAGAAGACACAACTAATGAAAAAACCCAACAGAGCAAACTGTTTTATGTAAGTAATAACTCAAAAGTTATTTATCTCACATATCACACATTTACCTTCTTCCTCAGATCATCCTTTCTGTATCCTAAGAGCTCGAGGTACTTAACACGTGAATCTTCTTCGAAGTTCACCTTTAAAAAGTTAAAGACCACATTGCAATTTACAACTTTTCGTTTTCTCCCTCACTGGCACAAATGACCCAGTGAGATTCACTGACTGAGAAGACTGAATGTAATAACCAGAACTGCAAAAGTCTTCAGTGACTTGGGCACCTGAGCAGGTGGGCAAGGCCTCCATCTGGTTATTGCAGGCGAATAATCTGTTTATCTGCTTCACTTGGAAACCTCTAAACACTCAGAGTGAGCAGTGAAAAGCCCATCTAAAGCTATCCCAAAGCTTTAATCCTTCTCACCAGCTCCCTGTACAAATATGTGCTGACAGGGGATACCAAAAACCATGGAATTTTTGCTTTGCCATGACTCCTCCCTCTTCTGGTGGGCTCCCTCCAGTGACCTGGCTTATGGGCACTATTCCCACAGCCTGCAGCTTTTGGTTCCCAGCATCTCTTCTGCTAAACGTGCAGAAGGAGCAGTGTCCCAGCTTTCCCAGCCAGTGGGGAACTCCCGAAGGGCCGTCACCCTGTTACCTTTAAGAAGGCCCACACGTTCCTCTCAAAGTCAGCCAGGGCCATGTCGATTTTCTTCTGGCAGTAGCTGACAAAGCCCTCGGACTGCACAGCCTCCTGCAGCTGGTTTGAGCGGGCCAGGAACTCCTTCTCCGTGACAACCTGGCTCACGTAGACATGGGGATGCTGCTGCTGCTGCTCCATGCCCGGCTGCTGTGGGGACTTGGAATTCTCAAACGTCACCAGCTTGCCTCCAAACTGGAATTGAAGCACACATGCAGTATGTGAAAATACAAGCATACAGCAGGGGAGCAAGTATGAAAATGTGTTTTATATAACGTATATATGCTTATTGGCCAGTAACTGAACACTCCTGACATCTGCTCATTGATTTGTTCCCCATTCCATATTTCTATGAATGTAAGGAGCTTATCAGTAGGTTCACATTTAATAAGATTTATAAGCACCGCCATTTCTGTGTCTGTTTTTTACTCAGGCAAAAGACTGACCAGAAACTGAGAGCTAGAGCTGTGGGTCTATACAGTACCCAGCATCAGTGGAGTGTCTTATGATATGGCAAAGCAATTACCAAAGAAACCTATGCATCATTAAGTAAATGCTCAAGCATGATGTCTTGCCCTGCTCTTGCCAGGCTGTTTAGCAGTTGAAACCCCACTGAGAGATAGGCAGTAAGTTGTGACAACATTTGAAAAGGTAAAATCAACACAAGAAAATAATTAGGAGGGACTTATGATATTATTCCACTCTGTACCTCAAAGTTAATTTACACAGGCCAGTCCAGTAAAATCTGCGTTAGAAAAAAGCAAAAGCCTAGCCAGGGAAAAGACTGACACCTGGCTCCTAGAAAACCAGGACAAATAAGGGAATAAACAACATCATAAAATGACACATCAGTCAGTGGCTAGGCAACATCACTTCTCTTTGACATGAGAAAATTGCATTTAATTTGTGCATCAGATCGTGAATAAGCAGTCGTATGATGCTGAAAATTGCGAAGTATTTCAGCAGAGAAATCAATTTCAAATGGACAGGCTAAAATCTCCAGAAGATCCCAAACAAATGGCCTGTGGGTTTAGAAAATAAGCCAAAAGTGGAGCCAAAGAGCAGATGACTGCAAAAAGCAGAGCTTGCCATCGCCTCAGCTGGCTCCTCTGCAAATCAACCAGCCATAGAGGAACTCAGCCTTGTGCTGCTACAGCAGCTCCTGCTACCGTGATCAAAGCTAACCTGAGTGTTCTCCACCACACTGACTCACATGAGTGCAGTCTGAAGCTCTGAAGTCTCAAATACTTGCCCAGTTTGGTCTCATTCCCCTCTCTGTGTATTTGTTTACTCAAAAGCAAGCACTGCACAGAAATAAAAGAGAAGCCCTAATGCCAAAACACAAACAAATGTCTGTCAACATTTCTTTTTCCCCAAGTGTTTTGGTCAGGCTTTTGCTGCCCCCAGTGCCCTGTCTGGAAGCTGCCCCAAGCATCTCCCACTATGGTGACAAACTGGAAGTTCACCCAAGGTGGAGCACCATACTGAACTCCCCCCTTCCTAAGGGGTTTAGCAGGTGCCAGCACTATCTCCCTACCTGCCTGGCCAACCCTGCCCATCCCTGTCCCCCGCTTACCGAGAAAGATGCTCCCATGGGTCGCCGGATCCACTTGGGCGGTTTCTTCAGAGGCAACACCACACTCTGTGGGGCAGTCTGCTGGGGAAGCTGCAGGGGAGGCAGGGGCTGGCCCGTGCCAAAGGGATCGAGGTTCCCAAAAGACGAGGACAGCTTTGATAACACAAGGGGGAAAAAACAGAAGTGTCATTTCTCTGATGAACTAAACATTTATTTGCGCTGAAGCGGTACTCCTGCAAGCAGGGTTGCAGACAGCCACTGAAGACTTCCCCATGTTTTGTTCCCCCCCTCTTTCTTAGCTGAACAATTTTCAACACCTGGTCAACTTGCTTCTGCCTCAAGCCATCGGTGCTGCCGCCCATGATGGAGTAGACGCTGATGCGCCCATCGAAGGAGGCCGCAGACAGGACAGCAGGGTTCCTCGGGCACCACTGGATATCAAAGCACCACTGCGTGTTCGTGGGCAGCTCGTACAGCACCTGGGGAGCAAAACCAAGCCCAACAAATCAGAGCTTTCATGGAGCACCCTGCCCAACAGCAACAATCCTCCCATCTGCCCTGAGACTGGTCTGCTCTTGCTGCTCCCCAGCAGTCTCCACATCACTGTACACACTGACAGTGGGCAAACCCTGATGGATCCCCAAACAGCAGATTATCACACACCACTGCTTCATTTCCTTCTCCTCCCATTAAATCTTCTGTTTAACCCACACAGGACAAATGATGCAGGTGGGGTGTGTCTGTGCTGTCCCACTGAGAGCTGTGAGCTGCTGACATTCACACTAACTTATTCAGAGCTGATTTAGGTATCCACACACACTACATGCAGTAAGTCTGTTTTCACAGCAAAACTGAAAAAGGTAAAACCTGCACCCTGGGCGGACAGCCTCTTGTGCCCTGGAACAGACAAGCCCCCCTTACAGCAGCCATTTAACCATAAACCAGGAGAAACTCAAAGAACAAAATGCTAACTCTCAGCAAAATGCTGTCTCCCAGGAAACCGGCTTTTATTTTTAATAAAAGCATGCAGCATGATTCAACCACATGTGAAAACTTGTAACAGCACAGGATCCAGCTCAGACAACTCATTTACCACTGTACAGCTTTTGCACTTCTGGGTCAACGTCTGAATTTTAGAAACACTTCCCACTCCACAATTATTACCCAATGGAGGCAAGGATCCCTCCAGCATGTCTGAAGTCCTTCTCACGGTCTAGGGACAAACACTGTCTGAAAAACAGACCTGCACTCTCTTTGAAAGGTATCCCCAGGCCCAAAAGGGTGGGGTGGGAACACATTTGAGTGGCTCTCACTGATCTGCCACTATTATGGCAACCTACAAAATCCCTCCTGTCTGAATAGTTTTTACAGAAGGAAAAAGGCAATTGCAGCAATGATCCAGCCACACTGGACTCAAAACAAAAGAGCAGGAAGCATATACTTGGTTTAAGCGGAGCCATTTCCATCTCTTAAAATGAACAGGGACATCACTACTCAGTAAGAGACAAGCAGCAAGGACAAATGTGTAATATTGACAATACCAGGAAGGAATCCTGTATCACCAGAACAAGCTCAGAGAACACATATAGCAAATCGGATAGGGAGAAACATCCCACAGAAGCATCATTCCTAGGAATGCAAGCACATGAACTTTGCATGTGCTACGTCTGAGCAGAGATTTTTGGGGTTTTTTTAAGTGGTATGTATACAATACCTCTCCTGTGTTAGGATTGGAGCAGAGAATTTTAGCATCCTTCCCACAGCTAAGTAGCAGCTCTGGATCTGCCATACTCCAAGCAATGGCCAATATACCCCTGCATGAAAAGCCACAACCAAAAAAAGTTTAATGTAAGTGCAAAATGGTGATAAATAAAGCATATCTGTAAGTTCAGCATCCCACATCAAAATGCCCTCTGACCCCTTCCTCTTACAGGAGGAATTTTTCAACGTTATCAGCCCTTGTTTTGTTGAAATAGATGTTTTCCATTTTCTGCATGAAAAGGTATGAAGATGCAGCCATTGTATCTGAAAATTAAATGCAATGTTCATATGGGAGAACCTGGGCATTAGTGTACCAATATGGTTTGTTTGCCTGCAGTGTCACTAGTATCCAGTGTGCAAACCCATAGGTAAGGTCAGTGACTGGAAGTTTGTCAGCTTTTTATTAGCAAGAGATTCAAGTCAGCAGAACCCACTGGCAGCTGTTTTGGTAGAAGCCACAACACTGTTCTCCCTCCTTAACTCAAGCATTGGATTTGAGCAATAAGGAAAGTTTCATCAACAATGAAGGAGGGACAAGAATTTAACAAAATCATCCACTACAGCCAAAATTAAGGCATTTAGAGGACTGAGGGGCAGGGAAACTGTGAAAATCCACACATGAGGATGTGCCTGGGTGCACCTTTAGTACATTATTCAGGCAAAATCAACTACTACTAACTCTTTTTACCTTACCTTTCTCTTCTTAAAAAACCGAGAAACAAACTAGGAGCTTCACTGTTTCAGCAGCATGATGGGTTTATTTAGTAATTTAATTTTGGGGCCTGTTCCCTTCGAAGTACCAAGCTCCAAAAAAGCAAGTCTTTCATGGCTTGCAAGGCTGGCTGGTCAGCAAGCCAGCATATAGCACTGCCTGCTGCTGAAAATGCCACCACCAACCGAGCCTTCCTTCACAGGGAACAGCAGGGAGTGAGATGGACAAACCGGGACAGTCACCAACAGTGCAAACACCACGGAGCACACCACGCTACGTAAGGCTCATACCTTGTGTGGCTCTCCAGAACACGAAGCGGTGAGGAGGCAAATCTGAGGTCCCACATCTGAATAACAGGCAGCCTGTCATCCTCCGAGGCCAAAACCATCTGGGTGGCAACTTCAGGGTGCCACGCCAAGCCTGAGCAGTGCATCTGAGGGGCGACATTGGGCCAAAGCATCACGTAACTAAGCAGCACTAAAGGAAAAAGGAAACTAGACCAAATATGCCTGTGTGCATGGTAAAACACAGTTGTGAGGGAATTTGCAGCTGTGTTTCTGGGCATTATTTCTGACTGAGTTCAGATTGGATATTCTCCTTATTCCTGTGAATGAGACTTGCAGTTAAGTTTCCCAAGGTCCTCTCAGAGAGATTACACTGTGCTGACTTTTTCACAGTCCTATGTTTTAATGTGAGAAAACAGTAAAGCCTACCATATAAAGCTTTTTCTCTACTATTTTTATTGATATTTTAACAAAAGCCAACATTAGGCAGAGGTTATTGTCAGGAGAACATAGTATCACAGGACTACCATCACATGATGAAGACAGCCTACTGTGCTGCTGTTATGTCAGGCAACAAACACATAAAACACTGAGAGTTACACAGTTTATCAAAATAAGAGTGCTGTGACAAAAGAGCTACTTCACAACCACCCAGTAACTTTCATTTTTAACCCTTGCTGTATTCTTTGAAGTTTTTTGTAGGAATATTCTATTTAAAATAATACAAAATGATACAAATATGTCACTCTCCACAAGCTGAACAGGCTCTTTTTTGCATTTAACGCTGTCTAAAGGGGTGGCAGCGCCCCTGTAACCTGCTCAATGCCACACTTCTCTTTGGCAAAATCAATTAAAATCTTTCTGTGGTAGCCCCAAACACATCAGTAAGGGCTTTCTCAAAATTAAATCATCACTTTGATAGCACATCTGAGTGCTGTGCCTTGCTTCAGTCTGCATCTGGCTATTTTAATTTATAATGCTGACAATCCCCCTTGCATAAACATAATCTCAAGAGCAAACCGGGCCAGGCACCAGGATCTCTGTCACGTAAGAAGGGGTGCCATGACCCGTCCCCACACGCCCAGAAGCACCCCACACCTCTCTGCAAGCAGCCCAGCAGCTGCAGGAGAGAACTCACCCTGTTGTTGTGGTCACTGACTTTGATGATGGGCTCGTTCTTCCTGAGGTCCCACACGGTGGCTCGGCCGCTGGGGCTGGCGGACGCCAGGATGTGCTGGACTTGCCTGTTCCACGCAATGCAGCTGATGTCCTCCAGAGGCTGCCACACACAACAACAGCCTGTCACAGCTCTGCCACACTGAAGACTCAAACCCTGTTACTTTCAGGACTCACTAAGTGAGAAATCTGCAAGAAGACTACCCTGTGTACTGGGTGTGTCCTGGCTTCTTTTCTACACATGTTGTAGGGTACAACACCTGAAAACACTGATGTATAAGCTGCTAGAATTTCTCTGTGAAGTTATTTTCTGCTTTACACTACTACACACTAGTTACTGAATCAAGACTAAGCATAACTGTCTTCAAGAACAGAAAATTACTCCATGAAAGTATATACAGACATATGAACTGCTCTTTTGTCTTGGACTACTAGGTTTTTATTTAGCAAAAAAAAAAAAAAATTTGCTTGGAGGAATTCCATGGGGTTTTTTTATTCCCCCAATGCTTATTCTTACACCAAAAATTAAAAGCAGCATTAACCCAGCACTTGTTGCCCTATTATTTCTAGTTGTCATTTCGCATATGGACTAAAAAGATATCTCAGCCTAAAAAAAGTCACTATTAGACATAAAAAGTCTTTTACAGGGATCTCTAAGGTGAGCATTCTCTCAAATGCCTGAATGTTAATAAAGGACTTGAACTAAACAAAGTAACCAAACCCACAGAGTTTAAACTAAAAATCTTTAAACTGAAGATTACCTCTCATCCCGTTTGCACACTTTATTATCTCCAAATTATCATGCAGTAATAAACCCATTTTCCAGTAACCATGAAATTCTGTGCAATTTTGTAACAGCTACAGAAGTACACTTGCATTGAAACAACTTCCTCCCATTCTTCCATTTCCTTCACAAGGCACAAAAGACTATTGTTCTTCCCCATAGATCTTCTTTAAGAGACACAGGCTAAACACTGGACCTCGAGTACAGCAGTGAAACTGCTCCCTGAAACCCACCAAGGCAAAACCTACTGCTTCATCACCTGACTTCTCAGTAGCTGCTTTTTATCTTCCTCCTATTTTCCTCTGTGTACCTGCACCATCTTCGGATTCATGCATGCAGTGAAACACGCAGAGAAAGACCAAGAGATGTAATGGTTATGGTACTTGAAAAGCAGTGTAACCTGAGAGACTCGGCTTGTTGCTTGATAAAATGCAACATTTCTCAAAGACTAAGCAGACACTACAGCTTTCCCTGGCCAAATACAATTTCTTAACAAAAAACTGCCACATGAAGACATAGCTGGCTTGTGCAGCCAGCCAAAACTGCAGGTCAGTTGTGGATAAACAAGACAGCACATCCAGGGTCGCTGCAGGGGAAGCAGAGCACACCACTTACTGCATGGACCCATGCACACTTGCACTTACAGGCACAGCCAGGACACTGCTTTCCAGGGGCTGCAAAACCAGCAGTATCCAGTCACCCTTGTATGCAGCTACTGCTCAAGTTAGACCTCAAGAAGCTTCTCTCCCCTCCATGCCCTTGAGACGGGTTTAAAACTGCAAATGTCAATCAGCTCTCACTTTACTGCCATACATCTTTTTCATGAGTCTGCTCTGGAGAATTTAATAAACACAAATCTGGTACCTGTGTCTTCACTCCTGGTGTCATAGGTGTGGCAAAGTTGTTCAAGTCCCAGATATAGATTTCAGACTCATTAGCACCAGAGGCCACCAGATTAGTCTGTAAGAAACATTAATAGATATTAAGAGTGTTTTCAGCATCAGCTTTCCCAGTCTTAGCTGCTGGGAGGCATCAGATCTGCAGGACTCTGAATTTCCCTTATCAGCTCAGGATATAGGGAAAGATACAGGGAAAATAGTGACAGGACAGAGCAGGAAGTGGTGCTGCAGCTATGGCACCACAGAGCCTTGCTCTGGACAGTGTGGCATTGCTGCCCTGCCCACAGTGAGTGCAGCCATCCAGAGCAATCCTGCACCTGGGATGCAAAAGTCCAGGCAGGGCAACATGAGCCAAGGTCACCAAGTGCCCTTTGGTCACATTTTGTGGCTGATGACAGGCAAGTCCTGAGTTCATAATGGGCAGAAAAGGAAAGGAAGCGATTCAGAGAGGACACAATGAACACAGTACAGCCTTGCTGGAAGCAAGTGTGCAGGGACAGAAGTGTTATTTATAGGAATCAAATCCAACTGAATTCTCACACAGCTGGTGGCAACAAGAAAAAACCCAACACACTATCTAGAGGCAAGTAAGTGCTCACTGGTGATGTGGGAAGGATTGATGGTTTTGAGAGCCCTTCTGCTAAAGAGGCCACGTGGCTGCGTTTCCTTGCTGTCTCCTCTTTCCAAACAACAACACTTAGAGGGCTTGAAGATAGGTCCTACCCAATCCCCAGAGGAGATACCTGAAAACTGATCTCACCAGGAACATAAATGAGAGCACATAATTACTTCCTGTGTGATTGGCACAATGCACAGAAGGTAAGAGAGGAGACTGACTAAAAACACCCTGAATGAAGACCACCTCTACTTCACACATAAGCAGAGCTAAAAAGATCAACTAAATTGACAAGGTAAAGTGATGAGGGGAAGGAATGAAGCAGACACCTCAGGCACTTTCATTCCCCATCCTGAAATGCCAGCAATGGGACAGGTCTTTCCCACTAAATACAAGCAGACACTCAAACACGAAATATAGTTCATGCTTTTAAGGAGAGGGGAAGCAGCAGAAACATCCGAGGTCACAAGTTACAATAGGCCACTCCTCTGCTGATGGTATGTTAAGAGGAGCAGCAGAAAAACCAACCTGGAACATGTTGACATCTAGAGCTCTCACTGGTCCCGTGTGCTTGTCTTTCTGGGCGATTATTACCTCAGCCTCTCCATCTATGATTTTGGCTGGGTCATACAGAATGACATTTCCATTTTCACCCCCAGCAATCAGGACTCCAGACACTCTGTCCCCCGAGCTCATGCTGTGAGGGCCCCAGATCAGCTTGTGGTACCTGTAAGACACAGAGGTCCCCACAGTCTTAGAACCATCTGCCACCAGCTCCCCATAGGCTCCCATTTTTGCTCACCCCAGCTAAAGTCAGAGAAAAGCACTGCCTGCATTTCTCCCTAAGGACGAGTCTCTGCACTTACAACTCCTTCCATCAGGAAGACATGCCCCAGTTCTGCTCATTAACAAGAGGCACGACATGCACAACCAATAACCTGCAAAGTAATAACATCTCTAATCTCCTGGCTGCAAAATCAGGTAAGTGCTCCCAACTACAACAGGAGTAATCAAAGTAAGGGCACTAAGCCCATTCAGCTGCAGCCTGGAGAAAAACCTCTGCCATCTGCAAGCAGCTTCATACAGGAGAAGAAACAGGCAAAACTACAGAAAAATTCCATATCCTTTTCCATATCTGTGCTTTTGGATGTGCAAGTGTTTTGTCTGCCATACCAGGGACTCAGCAAGTGGTTTACTCACATCACAAACACATCTCTTGGACCACAGCCTATTTTCAGGCTAAATCATGAGGAATCAAACATACTTCCAGAAATTAACAACTTTCACACTATTGTGTCCATCTGTAAATACCCAAATGCCCTTCAAGTCAATTAACCTTCTGCATAAGCAAAACAGCATTCCTGTGCACTTAGCCATGCAAAGAATTAATATCTTCTACATAAAATGACACAGCCACCTATCAGCTCTTACGCAAGCAGAAAGCAAACCCACACTGACTGGAAGGTGGCAAGGAGCTACCTCAGCATTCACTGTAATATCGTTAATCTCTTCGTTATCTCTGGGCAATCTTCAACTAATTTCTTTAAATCACAGCAACTTTAGCATGGTAACATAGCTACTGCAGAAAGCTACCCCAAGAGCATATGCTGGGTGAGAAATACCGTAACAGCCAAGTGTTCAGGCTCCCAGTGTTGAGATTACAGCAGGGGTCCACCAAGGAATGATGCTACAAATGGAAATTGGTCTGTGATCTCAGAGAGATCCATTCCTGGGTATGATATTTATGCTTCTGCATCTAACTATGCAAGTTTATGAGAAATGAAGTGACTGACAGGGTTGTCCAGGCACCACCAGCAAGACTGAACAGGACTTAAGATAACCCAAAATGAAGGCAGGAAACAGTGAGGAACAAAACCCAAAAATTAACTGTGCAATTACTTTTCTCTTGCCCTTTACTCTTTCCAAGATAAAGTACGGCTCTATAAAAGCAGTGCAAAACTTTCCTGGGAAGGCAATTAAGGATTTATCTTTTGTGGGTCTAACCACCAGGTCATTTTCATTTGCTGCAAAAAAATACAGCCTGACGTATACACTGCTATCTAATCTTCAATTAAAAACAAACAAACAACCCTAAACCTCCTTTTTAATGTATTTTCTGGGGCAAAGTCAAATCCTTGTGTTGCTGGTCCTGGGAGTTACTTTACAAGGAGCACTGCATCCCGGCTCTCAGAAGTGCTTCTAGAAATTCAGTAAGCAAATGGCAAGTCTTGAAGAATCTCAGTCACAGTTAAGACAAGGTACAACAATGAAACTCAAAGATCCAACATCGTGGCCTGCTCTGAAAAGGTCAGTAGGACGTGTTGACATCAGCTCTGCTCACAGAGCAGGGCATTAAAAAAGGGATTGTGGCTGTTTCAGCTCTGCCAGAGAGCTGCTGCGAGTGCAGCTGAGATGGAAACTGGATGCTCTGATGCTAGCAATGTTTATCTGGATAAGCACGTGGTAAGGAACTAACAGCTAAGTGGAGCTGTGCAGCCAGGCCTTTGGCTCCCAGCTGTGGGAACACACACATGACCCAAGTTAGTTATGTTAAAGGAGTCCCCCTCAAATACCTAAATACAAACAAGATGGTGCAATATGAAAAGTTGCCACCATATTTTGATGATTTCACATTTTCTTCTGTTCTCTTATGAATCCCAGAGGCTTCCTGAGATAAAAGGTCCACACACATATTCAAAATTTTTCTGTTTATGTCAAAGCACGAGCTGCTTGCTTGGAGTCCAAGCTCACTGCCCCACAGTATCAACTGCACTCACTTGCCTTCTTCATCTTTCAGTGCTGAACTTCTGCTTCTCTCCTCAACAAGTGCAGGCAAACCACGTGAAGTGACATTTCTACACACACCACACGTAACACTTCCACACACTTTACTTTTCCCTTACAACACTGCCTACCTGTGTGAGGAGGAGAACGTGGCACAGCTCTTCATATCCAGTGAAGGGTCTGCTAAGTCCAACTCAAATATTTCTAGAGAAGCACTTGTACTGAAGGTTGCATCCAGCTGCTGAGCTGATGTACCTGTGAGGAAGCACATCTGGCAGTGAGAAAGCCACGGTACACACAACAGTGACTGCAAATGCAGCACAAGAAGGGGAACAAAAACATCATCCTTTCAAAAAAGATCCTGAGATGGGATCAGGCTTCTGTTTCTGTTACTTAGATGTAGTTCCACACAACTCTCCTCCCCATAGTTCCCCCTTCGGGTGTTTTTTAATGAGTATGAGCAGGAAAAGCTTTGGGCAAGTACCTCTCCCTGATGATACACAGAACACGATCAAAGTTACAAAGGAGCCACAAGTGACTAGTGCTTAGGATTGGTGTCACCTTTCCCTGGCAGAAAGAGGAGGATGCCTGCTGTCACTTGCAGAGTGCAAAGCATGTTTTTATCAGCACAATGCGAGAACTCCACTCAAGGCACCACAACATACACCCTGCTCCAGCCCTCAGGACACACAGTAACTCCTATAGCTTTCAATAATGGCCCCTTCATGGCAGCCACCACAAACAGCCCGAGGTCTGCTAGCACATGCTTCCCAAAAAACTCACCTGTGGCCAGGTAAATGGGGTGCTGCTGGGCAGGGCTCCATGCCTGCATGGCAGTACGGTCTATTTCCTTCAGCTTCATTTTGCTGAAAAGTAAGACCAAGAAACGTGATGCTTGAATGATGCATGGTGAGACTGCACGGCCACAGATTCGGGAGGTGCATTAGGACTTGGCAGAAGCAGCTACGGAGGGACCGTATTCCTAAAGATATCCCACAGACACCGAAGGCACTCTCTCCAGAGCACACCCGGGGGGAGGGGAGGAATAACTCTCCATTGGCAGGGTAACATTGACACGTAGAGGAAACTGACGAGTGCTGAACACAACACAGGAAAATGTGGGCAAAGCTTCAACAGCTGTGAAAAACCCTCTTCTCACAGCATCAAGACATCGAGCACCCTACAGCAGCTTTCTGCCTTAACGCACGAAACAAACCCAGCCCCGGGAAGACCCTCCCCAGACTCCTGCCGCCAAACACCCTCAGCGGCTCATTTCTGGGTCCTATTTCAGCACCCTAGGGCTCCCCTCGCCTCGGGAACACCCCGCGCGGCCGGCGGGACCGCCGCCCTCGCCCCGTTTCCGACACGAACCGGAGAAAATCCTGTTGTAAACCAGAATATTTCCCCGTCCCTGCCTCACCTCGGCGTCCCCGGCGCTCACCCGTCCCCCGACCGCTCCAACGTGGCAGCCCCGGCACCGCCTCCCGGCCGCCACCGTCTTCCGGGCGCGCCCCGCGGCTTCCGGGCGGCGGCAGCGGGGCCGCGCCTTCCCGGCACGGGGAGCGGCGGGAAGCGACGGGAAGCGGCGGGGGGTGGTGGTGGTGGTGGGAGGGTGTGTGTGGGGATGTGCGGCCGCCTCCTTCCGCGGATGTCCTCCGTGTCCCTCGGGGCGGGAGCAGCCATCGGCCCTGGGGAAGAGGGAGACTGGTTAGGGGCGCCGGGATCGGGGGGAGCCGGGGGGCAGCGCCGGCAGCGCGGGGGCCGCGGTGCCGCCTGTCCTCAGCTCAAGGGCAGTAATCATGGTGTGCTCATGATGTGAACAGCAGTGAGGCTCATCACGGGACAGGGGCCACCCCAGCGCGGGGGAACAGCCCGAGGGAGCTCAGCCGGCTTCCACACCCGGAGGCGGCAGCTCCGGA
>VXBT01014028.1:262492-307399 GCA_013400235.1 Oriolus oriolus
CACTTCGCCGAAGGGGACTTCGAGCGCTACGGGCTACGGCGGAAGCTGCGGCGGGGGGCCGTGCCCTCCCGCTTCCCCTCCTCGGTGCGGGCGGGCACTGGGCGCGCTCCCCGCTCCCCCCCGGCGGGTTCCGCCGTGTGCCGTGACCTCCCCTCTCCCTTCCCCGCCAGGAGCCGCCGAGCGCCGGCCGGAGGAGGAGCAGGAACCCCGGCCGAGGGCTGAAGCAGCGGATGCCCAGCCCCCCCGCCGGGGACCACAACTACAGCCTGCAGGGACAGCGGGCGGCCGAGCCGCGGCCGCCTCAGCAGCAGCCCCCGGCCGTCGGGAGGTGCGGCCGCGCGCACCGGCGCAGGACCGTGCCGGGCATCCTCAGGGAGCTGGCGGAGAAGCGGCAGCTTTCTGAGGAAATCGTGAGTTTGCTGCAGGCGCAGTTTTCAGGTACAGCTGGGGACGCTTGCTGAGGCAGAGTGCACTCCCTCGCCTCGGTTTCATGTCTTTGCTTAACCCGTGCCAAAGAAGAGGTGAGGCACAGTGGTATCATTGCTGAGCCCTACGCTACACACCAGACACACTCTGGACTGAGTTGTTCCAGAGGCCACGCTGTTGCCTTGTATTCTGCAGTGTATTTGTTTCATGCATCTCTCTGTTACCAGCCATTTATTTGTTTCACTAAAGTTGACCTTTTGTGATTTCTTAAGCAGATTTGCCTCGAGGGTTGCACGGCTGGAGGCGGATGGCAGACTACTCACCAGAAATGAAGCAATTTGCTTGTCTTCTCCACCTCTACCATATTAAGGCCTATGATTACCTACGGAAGATTCTTCCCCTCCCTCATCCTTACAGCCTGACAAAGCAAGTTTTTATTCATTCATTCATTCAGAATGTATTTCCAGGTACTTGTATAGGTGTAACAGATCTGTCCTGAAGGTATTAAGCAGGAGTAATTTTCCCTGCTTTGTTTTTAGTAGCAGGAGCAGAGTAGAAAGGAAATGCCAAGAAACATGGATACCCCTCATCTCAGAGAGCTGGAGAGTGTTCCTGCATGTGGGTCACAGCCTAAGAGTAACACACCTGCACCATGTCCCAGGCTTCTTATCAGAATTTATTGCCTGAAGCTACCTGAACAAGGCTGAAGAAGCTCTCCCCCTGCAGGTTTAGGGTCTCAGACTCCTTTAGGGCAGTTAGAGGAATCCCAGGGGATACGCACAATCAGTGCCAGCCTGTGGGGGTTTAGCACAGCTTCCTCCTAAGAATCTGCTGAAAGGGGTGCTGGGAATAGTGGATGGATTGTGTTGAGAAGAGTACCATACCCTATGGACTGCTGAGGGTTTGACACTTTCCAAACTGGATTACGATGTCCGACGTAAAGAAAGCCAGTGGGGAAGGGGAACAGGCTGGCGTTGCTGGCCCTCTGCATAGCCTGATTTGCATTTCTATGTTTGGTTTAATTTTTTTTCCCCTTTTGTCATGAGATCTTACCCTTTGAAAAGGCAGGAAGCTGCTTTGTTACTTCCCCACACGGTCAGTACTTTCCTTGGCTTCCCATCACTAGGGTGAGAGAAAAGAAACTTGGATTACACATGAAGGAAAGCAGGGCTGCCTTCTTTGCCCTGCATGTCTCAGCCTCTCTGCAGCTCTGGGCATGGCTGACCACATCCTAAGTGGTAAAAAGTGGTGTCTGGTGCTTCAGCTTTTCCAGAATCACTTCTCCTGATTACATCCTCCCTTTGTTTTCCAGCTGGCTGTCTAATAATGAGGCTGCTGCAGGCTTCAGCAGTGACATTTTTCTCCGGCTTCAGGAAAAGGTGGAGAGAGGGGATCAGGCCTACTGCTACTGTGCTGTGCTGGTACAGGATGTGTCCCTGCAGAAGCAGCAGGAGTGGGACCCGCAGACCAAGCGGCTGACGGGCTTTGTTGACTTGGGAGCAGGAATCCTCGATGCTGACGAAGCTCCACTGGCGTCGGAAGCGATAATCCTCATGGCAGTCGGCATCTCGAGCCCTTGGACAGCTCCCCTTGGCTATTTCTTTGTGAACAGCACGTCTGGCCACTTCCTTGCTCAGCTCCTTCGTCAGGCCATCAATAAGCTGAACAACATTGGGATCGTGGTCCTGGCTGTGACATCGGGTGCCTCTGCTCGCGGTGCTGAGACTGCCAGAGTTTTGAAGATCAGCATAGATCCCAAAAGGATTCAGTGCACTTTCCAGCATCCACCTGGTTCTGCTCACAGTATTGCATACTTCTTTGACGTTTGTGATGCCCTCCTGCTGATAAGAAATGCTCTGCAGTGCTTCCAGAAGGTAGAGAGGCTCGGTGACACCGTGTGGTGGCAGCATGTGGTGGAGCTGGCAGCTTTGCGGGAGCAGAGGGTGTTGGAGTCTTGCAGTCCTGAGTCAGGCAGGGCTGGGAGTAAAGGGAGTTACCACCTGAAGGTCAACCCTGCTACCCTGCTGTTCAGCGAGGGTGTTGCTGAGGCGCTGGAGCACCTCCAGAAGCTGGGCCTGGCCGCATTTCAGAACTGCAGCGGGACTGTCAAGTTTGTGCGTCTGATGAGCTCTCTGTGCGATGTATTTTATGGCAGAGGTCCCTATGGAAAGGAGCCTTTGCTAGCTGGAAATTACACCAAAATGAGCAACCTCTTTGATGAGGCCAAGAGCTTCTTTGTCAACTTAACAGACTCTGTGGGGAGATACATCATTAACAGCAAACGCAAATTAGGATTTCTGAGCTTCTTGCTCAATGCTGAAAGCCTTAAGTGGGTTTCCTCCAACTGTACATGTCCAGAAGGCACTCCTTCCCACCACTGCCACACACATGCCTTCAGCCTGGACCCTCTGGAGCAGTTTCTTAGGGCCCTCCAGCAAGCCTGTGGCAGCAGTGGCAGCCCCACCTGCACTGTGTTCCAGGCTGCTTACCACAAACTGCTGGCCAGCTGTAGCCTGGCACCGGGCTCACTGCACAGCAGTGGCAATGCGAGCCCCTGGGACATATCCCTGTCCCGGAGGAGAGATCTGACCCTGGGCAGCATTCGTGCTCAGTATCACCCAGCTCCTGCGAGGACCCTGGCCCCAGAGTACCCCTACAGTGCAGGCCTGATTTTGCCCAGCTCTGCCCTGAGCAACGCGCTGACAGATCTGTCGCTGTACACGCAGAGCCTCACCTGCACTGCTGGCTGGGTGGCTGAGCAGCTGGCCTTGGACTTGCAGTGTGAGGCTTGTCTTGCCTCTCTCTTTGAGGCAGATGAGAGCAGGCTAAGATGCAGGTCAGTGCTCTACATCAAAAAGTTAGGTGGCGTGAGTGTGCCCTCGGCCAGTGTGCACCACATAACGAGCATTTCAGAACAAGTCCTAAACCGGTATGGCAAAGCAGGAGGTGCCAACAAAAATAGCAAGCTGTGGCATTTGTCTCTAGAACAGAAAGTCTGCCAGGAGCTTCTGGGAGAAAGCCCCCTCTTTCCCAGCCTCACAAACCATTTATTTGAGGGGGACCTGAGCATCAACAACCACTACACAGTCTTAGTAAAGGAAATAACACGGTGTTACTTAAACATAAGGACAAACCCTGCCCAACACCTGAATTTGAAGTACCCTTGTGGAAGGCACAGATTGAAGAGACTGAAGGGAAAGCATTTGTTTCCATCACCACTGGGTAGCTGTCAGTCAAGCTAAACCCACACAGGGTCTAGCTGAGTACTCGGCTCTTCCAAGGATGGCTGTTCCCTGCTGAGGCTCAGTGCTGGACAGATCTAGGCAACATGTGAGGAAATAGTGCTGGCAAAACTAGTGTTGATAAGCAGTGATGTCTTGGGCCATTGCAAACTCCCTAAGCAGAGTTGAACTGAGCAAAGCAAGGAGGTTTATCCGATCCTGTGTTCCTTCTAGCAATCCTGCAAAGCAGCCACATATTTCATGAAACTTGCAGGGCAGGTCAGGATGAGCAATGGTTGTTCAAGGTGCCTGGGGGGCAGTGGTAGGAGACTGCAGTGGCCCCTGGAACTGCTGGGTGGCTCCAGTGCTGTGAGGGCTCTTGCCATGAGAAAACTGATGCATATTTGATGGGGTTGCGGGGGAATCATGTGCACTGGTGCTTTGATTTCACCAAAACAGATGTGCTTTATAAAAGCTGGAGGCAAGAAAGCTTGCAGTGCTTCTATTTAAATAGGAAAATAAAGATGTGAAAAGGAAGTGGCACTCAAGTTGTACACAAGCTCTAATCTCCTTTCCAACGTGTCTCATCAAACAGCTAAAGAAGCTACAAGAAGTCTAGATCCTTTGGATCAGTGACCAGGCTGTTGTGTCCAGTGGCACCCAGGAGCACCCAATACCCTCCTCCCTGGGCGGGAAGCCCAGGGTGTGCTGCAGCAGGGTGAGCATTTCATGTCCCATTTCATGGCCCAATCCTCCCACGACTGGCCTGTGTCCTGCAGGCCAGGGCACAAGGCAGTCTCATTTTGATGTTTCCCCTGATCACTTGAACCACAGCTTTGATGCCACCCAGCAGGATAGGCTTCTTCAGTTAGTTCATTTCCACAGCAAGGAAGCTGCATCCAGTGCTTTGCCTGGAACAACAGTTTGGCATAACTACTGCCAAGGGTTCTTTCCCCTTGCCGTGCAGAACAGCAGGTGCATCCATAGAGATGGAAGGCAACTAATTCCCACAAAACCTGCTGTTCAGTCACTTTCAAGATCCATGATGGAGCTGGGATGAAAAATGGTGATCGGCCACATCCTAGGGCAGTAATAATATTAAAGGTACCATTCTGCCTACCAGTGACTTGACAAAACTTTCCTGGTTGGTTTGGGTTCCTCCTCCTTCCCTTAGTCCTCCTCACTCACGGTAGGAGCAGAACTGCTGCACTCAATCCCTCAAGCTCTGCTTTGAGAGCAGCAGCACCACAGAACTTCATACAATCACTGCTGGGAGGATCAAACCAGAACCTCTAGGCTTTTTTTTTTCCCCAATCCAAAAATCTATGCAAAAAGCCATGTTGAACCCATCACTGTCATGGAGCCATTCCAGCTACAAGAGACTTGGCAGGAAACTATTCCCTCCCCTCTATATGTGATTTTTGAGACAACTGGCAAAATGCTGCTGCTGAAATCCCAGTGACAGATTGGCTGCAGTCATGTAGTGTTGGAACACTTGCATTGCCTCCACCTCCAGCCCTGAGATGAACAGTTATGGATTGTGCCATGAACTGCTGTGCCTGACAGCATACCAGTAACCAAGGGATATTTATCTCTGGTAGGATTTGGTCTCACACTGAAAATCCAAGTCAGTACTTGCATGAGAAGTGGACCTAACGTTAAAAATTTATTTTGATATTTCTGTGACAGACCTTCTGTGTATATTTGTCAGTGCTGAAGCAAAGGAGTGCAAAAAAAATCGTATTTACAGAATAGTATAAATGTTTATTTTTTGTGATTTATCTGACTGTTTTATTTGTACAATATAGAAAAGTGTATTCTTTGAATAGGTCTTGTAAATATAAATTTAATTTTTCTACTTTTGGATGTAAACAGAACTATAAAATGAACCCTTGCCCCATTCCCAATTATTTTTTATGTAACTGGATGAACTTGACTGTTAATCTTGTCCAGCAGTTTGATGCAAATGGCTAAGGAAGTACAAAAACCAATTAATACACTCTACACCAGGGAGAGGGGAGAGAGGAATCCAAGCTTAATATTTGAGAAAGCTTGTTCAAAACAAAATAGAAGAACTAAGAGGATTTGATTGCACCTTCAAAGTCTTTACAAGCAAAATATTCTCCAGCAATGCCATCATACATAATTACAACTGTAATCTAAATTTCACAAGTGCTTTTGCACACTGTATATAAATACACATCACAAAAGGTGCAGTTTAGAGTAAGACACTGAATATATACAAAATTAACACGGATTGAAGTCTAAACAAAAGGCATATTGCAATCTGTTTGAAAAATAATGTAAGTAGGTATTACTTTATTCACTTACACTAATTTACATTTATACAAATCTTACTGGACAGACTATATTAGGTCACTAGAAGGGAACGGAATATCCGCACTATCTACAGGTAAAGTTACTGCACTGATTTTTTAGTAAATCCAAGTCCTAATTATGAAAAAACGTGGCATTTACTTAACACAAGAGATGGATTCCCTTTTCAGAGATTTGCACAAACATTGCTATTTATGCTCAGGGAGATGTCCTTAGCAGACAGAGCCCTTCAGACAGCGACTGGCAGGTCAAACCTGGTCTGTGAGCCCACCACAGCTGCTGTTGGCCTCCCAGGCATTTCAGGGAGGCACCAGGGAAGGGTCAGGGGCCTTCTGCTCAGGGCTGGGAGGTGAAGCATCCTCCCACCCTACTGCCTTCACACACACAGGCACATATCTGCTGCTGGTGTGTCTAGCCCCTCCCTCTCCCCGCCTGGCCCTGCTAGAAAACCTGGAGAAAGAGCTCTGCTGCATTTCTCTGTATTTACAGTTTTATAGAAGGAATACAAAATCCCTTTTGGAAAAAAACCATAGCTAGCTCAGGCTGCAGTGAGACAGGTAATAAAAATGCCTGTGATTAAACATGGTTAATGGATCTTTATGATCGGTAAGTAACCTGTCAGGTTAATTCTGCAAATGTGCTCCACTATCAAAAATGTGATCTCAGATTGCCTGTAACAAATACTGAAAAAAATCCCCTGCCTTAGTCTATACCCAGCTATAGCTGATTGCCCCCCGTTTAGTGTAAAAGGATCTGTGTCTGTTTTTGTAGCAATCCTGATTCTGTGCTAGTACTTTCTCTGTTCACAGCTCTCACAATTATTCTAAACAACACTAAAAGAGCCCTTATGCCAAGTAAATTGCCAGCATGGGGAGAAGCAGCATGCTGAATACCCACAGCCAGGCTGAACATGATCCCTGCCTGCATTTGCAAGTCGATTCAGATGCAGATTGTCATCTCCCATGACTTCAGCTTCTCAGGCCTAAACACTCTTCCAGGGTTACAGCTTGATTCTAGAAAACGCAATGGACTGCACAGCCCTACTTCCAGTGAGGGATTAGGCTGCTGCAGACCTCTGAAAAACCAAGCTTCACCTAAACAACAGCATCCACCTGCTACACGCTTAGGTAACACTGCACTGGGCAGACAGTCTGGCACTGTGGCGTGGTGTGCTCTTCCTCACTTCTGAGGACACACCACTGTCTTAGCCTTCAAGTTCCAGCTTAAGAAACACCTGAGCACTCCATTCCTATCAAAAATTCCCCGTAATGACATTCGCCTCTATACTCCTTGGGCCCTGCTCCAGAAACATTCTCCATGACTTGCTCAGTGCTAAATCTGCAAGCCCCTCTGCATTATTGCCTATGTATCTCACAGTGCTCTGTGCACTAAAGGAACATGCTGTGTCAGGTCCTAAACACAAGTACTACCTTCCATTTAGATGCTTATTTCTACATATTTCCTTTCAGCATTATCTTGGATACACTGATACCTCCATATTACAGGCCTGTCAGCAAAAGCATGATCTGGCTATTGACATCACCTGTGTTTTCCTGTATGCACAGTGATGCAAATCCATACACTGTAAATAATATATATTATAATAATTTATATATGCCCTTCAGACAATTATTTTGGGGAAAAGGAGAGAACACATCTACTTTTTAAGAAACCCAGGGTAAAAGCTGTACATTGGGAAGAAGAACTGACCTTTAGGCATTGTCTTAAGTAGAAGAGGATTTAGCTAAGATTTAAAAGGCTCTACATCTTGTTATAAAAGAATTTCTTGTTTCAATCTTACATGAGTCAATTTACAACAAGCACCAAATTAACAAATATTATTAAATCCTTTACGCTAAACCAAAGTGTCCCTGTGCCTTAAGTGTTCTGTTCAGTCCGCTTCATTGTGGCTCATGTGCATGAGTCAGCAGTTCATGGCACAAGGGTCACCTTTGGACTTCCCTGCAGAGCTGATAACCCTCATCAGACAGCGTCCAAACTCCTCCAGGATCATGCGCTCTGCTGCAGCTTTGGACTTGCCCGTCTTCTCCGCTTGCTCTGCCTGTGCCAGGAGGCATTCACAGGTTGCATCGGCCACCTCCTTGGTGACAAACGTAAAGGGCAGCCTGAAACAAAGAAACATCCACTTAGTCACTGCAAAAACATACAAGGCACCTAACTCCGGAGCTGGCAACTTACTAGTCCAAGGACTGATGAGATTTCATCTGTCCCACTGCTTCCAAAAACCTTTAGATAGCGAATAAGCCTCAGTTAACAGCCAAATGAATTGGTGGGTCAGTATCCCACTGTTACAGGAACAAAATGTTCCATTCACCTGACTGCTCCCACCTCTACAGCTTACACAGACAAGGCTCAGAGATGACAGGGACATACCTGTCACATACATCAAAAACCCACACTAGAAACAACTCAAAGAGGGTGCAGCATTAACTTACTTCCCACCACCACTGCTGAGTGCTGGTGCTGGCCTTGTCAGCAAGTCTGAGATCTGGGAAGATAACTTGGTCTTTGCAGCAGTCTGCTGCTGGACCCTGACTTCTGCAGCATCTGCTAAATGCATCAATGTCTTTCGCTCCGGGCTTTCTTCAAAATTTTTACAGCCAATGCATTTGCATATGGAAGAACACATGATTTTTGCCTGAAAGAAACAAACAAAACATAAGAAACCTGTTGCAAGTTTGACTCCCCTTATGAGAAGCCACAACAAAAAGGAGATTTTGTTTTGATCTCTTACCAATTAACCACCAGAACAAACTCCCGAGTAGTAGTTTTCTCTCTAAATTCATACCTCAAGCTGAGATGTCTTCCCAGAATATATACTTGAATCAAATCATAGAATCATAGAGCATAGAATGTAAATCAGTGGTTTCCCACAAATCCCTTTCTTCATCAACCTCCATTTTCCAGTGGAATTTAGACAGTTGAGCTTTTGTAGACTGACTGAGAAAGGTCAGTCTACACTGTCTCTACATCCACAGACTGATCAGTTAGCAGATGAAGTAACAACTTTTGCTTTTGAATTCCATAGACACATTCTATCCCAGAGCATCTGTGGGATGCTGCTTCAACCCCTCTTATGGACTTGGTGCAGTAGATTTATTTAGGAAATGGTGCTATTCAGTAAAGAACAAATTCAAGCCTAAGTCCAAAGCTGCTAAATTGTTTTAAATTAAAATTACAGAACAGCAGTGATCAATTTTTCTAGTACATGGCTTTTTATGTGCAAACTGCTGGGAGAAGAGGTAACATTATAGGAATGGAAAAGAACAGAACACATTATAGCAATACAAGGAAGAGACAAAGCAAATGAGAGAAGTCACTTCACTAAAGGGAAAAAGCTACTGTCTTTCAAATGAGATCATGCTTCGTACCTCATAACACTCGCAGTAGTTTTTGAGACATCCCGAGCGTTTACAGTTACATCCTTTGCTGTGCCTCCGATCCGATTCTCCTTCCTTTCCTTTCCCTATTTTGGGCTTGAAGGCTTCAGGGTTTCTGTCGAGGCAGGCCTGTCAATGCAGACCCAAAGGGTCAGTCATTGCATGCAGGGAGCAGAATTTAGAGGTGCAATAAAAGAACTTAAGCCTTGCACATGTGGGAGGAGATCAGGGCATTATACACCCACTCTGCCCCGCTCTGGAGCTTCAGAAGAAAGAAGCTAAATGGCTTTGATCCCAGGGGCAGGGGATGAGGTCCCTCACCTTTATTGCTTTTTGCCTGTCGTTTTCATGGTCCAGGTTGTTATAACAATTTGTACAGTTGCAGTTATTGCAGAATTCACCGTTTGCAAAACAGTCACAATACCTGAAACAGAAGATGCAGAAAGCATTTGTAAACATGACCATTACATTGGTGTGTGAGCACTGACAGCAGTACCAGCCTCACTGCAGAGCCAAAATCCTCTAGTGCAGGTCTAGCTGCTGTCTAAAGACATGTGGAGCTCAACGGGGTCCACCTGAGCTCATCATATAGCACAGGTACCCTGTGCAACAAGAGAAGCTAATGAGACTTCTTCCTAGGGTGACTCCTGGGTCACCCACATATTGAGGGCCATCCTGCTGCAGCCATCTCACAGCCAGTTCCTGACCTGGTCAGTCCAAATAAGCCCTCAGGAGCTCTCATACAGCCAAAACGAAAGGCAAGCAATTGGAGTGCCAGTTAACAGGCAAACTAACCCAGAAACAAACTTTTTTTTGGTTAGCTTTGCTCATAAGCTGGGATGGAAGAACAGAAAAGGAATAACAATTGGTACATCTTGGAGGCTTTGAGGTACAGGTAACCAGGGGAAGGATCTGAATGAGGAGAAAGCTTTTTAAAGGGACAAATATATGAACAAAAAAGGGACTTTTTAAAGGGACAAATATATGAACAAAAAGCAGCAAAACATGGACAGGGAAAGCCAGTCACATTGCCATGCCTCTTATGTACCTCTGGTGCCTCCCATCAAAAACAACATCTCATCAATCCCACAGATCTGATACATCAAAGTAGCACATTCACCCCCAGCTCAAACATGGCTTTAGGCCACAACAAACTCTGACGTGTTTCAATTCTTCCAGGTCCACTTCCAGCTATAGCTAAAAACTGCTGATCCTCTTCACTTGTTTTTCAAATCCTGCTGGGAGTGTATGGTCATTTTTTTGGAGCCTAAATCCATTGCTAAACTGGCTTTCTGTAGCTTGCCCAGCCTAGCACTACACAAACTAGATTAGGGCTGCCCTGGAGTCCACTACAACCCTTCATCAGGCTGAACTGGATTCTGGAGATTTTTAGCATCTTGAATGGTTCCCAGTCTTGGTCTTGAATGTTTTAGGGACATACTAAATCAAAAGCTTTTACAACCTGTAATAGCTCTCCTTTCTTTTTTACAATTCAGGGGTGGAATAGTCCTGGTTTCCAAAACAAACACTACCAGCATCAATCCAGAATATAAGTGAACAAAAAACTGAGTTGACTTTTTTGTAGAATGGGCTATGTGCCTACCTTCAATGTGCATTTGGGAAAAAAGTAGTTCCCCTCCAGACAGAAAAAAGGTTTTACTAGTGAGAAAGCACCTGTGCCAGAGCGAATTAACCACCTGCTCTGCACCAATGCCCCACCACTTGAAGATACAATGACAGTGATTTCCAAGAAAAGTTTGTTTCCAAACAGCATTCTGAAGGTGCAAGGTATCACCAATGATGCTACTATTCTCCAGGAATTTCTAGAGCACATTCAGACACCAAAAGGTAAAACCCTATACATCTAACATACACTGGGAACTGTGAGGTCAGTCACGTATGTAAAATATCTGAAAAGCAGCTGCACATCTTCCTGCCATGCAACAGACAAGTTTGAGACCAGGAAGCACAGGGCACAGCTCCCCATATAGAGGTGGGGTGCACTACACAAAAAGACACCCAAGCTTAGAAGTTTAAACACACTTCTTAACTTGGGTTCAGATGTCATTGCATCACTTCTCCTTGAAATACAACACCCCTTATTTCCTCTTCATTGTCCAGGATTCAGGGAACCACAGATTAATTTCAGTATCTCCTCCCATTCCTGTCCCAAAAACATCAGTAAACTGACTTTGCCTCAAGGTGAAGAAACTCTCCTCAGCTGCAAATGCTTTTGTGTCAAATTCTTACAAATACATGGAATGGAACAGCAAGATACCTCATGGATAAGCAAGAGTCAGACCTATCAGTGAAGAATCACTTATCTATTTAGTCCTTCAATAAAATATACACAGCCCATTTTTTCTGAAGTATTTGAGCCAGCATGGTATTACTGATGCACTTCACCGAAGTATGGTAAATGCCACAAATGATACCATGAGATGCCATTTCACTCATGGTACCAACAAGGCAACCAGAGCTGCTGAGTGGAAGTGGCTCCACTGTGCAATAAGCTGCATGGTGCAAAATCAGACATTTTCAAATGTTATGGTCCATATAGCTCACAGGAGTTGCAAAATTACACAGGCTCTGCAACATCTCCACCAATATCCACCTTAAATCAGCATCTAGACATAAAATTTCTGACATACTTAAAACCATTATATTCTGATACTTGGCATACATTGGTGATGTTAAAAATAAGGCTTAAAAGACAGAAACTGTACCAAGCTGTACTTACAATTTCAAACACAGAGACTTAGTACAATTGCAAGGCTTCCTGGGGCGGTTTGCAGACTCAGAAGAAATTATTCTGTGGGGGGAAAAGGGCATTTATATATGCACAGTTTTATCAGTTTCTTTCTATTTTAAATTCATGTAAACAGCTCATAATAAAAACTTTGAAAAAAATCTTTATATTTCCCTTGCATTAGGTTTTTGGCTCAGTGTGGTTAAGTAACTATTATAAATAGTGCCTTTCCAACCCAGAAAGAGCTGAATTATTTGCTGCAAATTTGGATGCATGCCTGAAGTAGAAATTAGGCTTTCAAGCTAGAGGAAGCATAACTAAAAACTGGAGTCAGGGGAACCTTCCCCAGAATCCCTTCAAGTGTAGTGGGACCAGATCCAACCAAGATTCACACAACGTGATTGTGCCTTTTCTTTTGTTCTACTCGGAATTAAAAAGAATCCCAAAACCCCAAAAATATCCCCTTTGGAATAATGGGAAAGCAAGCCAAACCATGGTATTCAGTTTACAGATAAATTTTATAGTAGACACAGTCTTTAACTGCTCCTAAAACTCAGATTTTGTAACACTAATCGCTTCTGATGAGATTTGTTCCATCCCTATCCAGCAATTTCTGCATGTAATACCAGGGAGATTAAATCAAACCCATTCATTTGAATAGCTGCATCTGGATTTGGGATTAGTTTGCATCAGTTGAGGCTGCAGCAACAAAAAGCACCTTCATGTTCACAATTTCCAGCACACAGTAACACAAAAGGACTGTGCAGAACAGCTAAGCCTGCTGGACTGGCAAAGGGAAAATAATATATGTTAGCTGTTATTTTCATCCTTAAAGGAAAAATGCAAGACTGAAAAATCCCAAAGCCTCCTATCAGGATCCATTTTGCTGTTTGGCTGAATTTCTGCATGTGTTAAGCATCTAGCTTACATGTTGTCCAGAACCTCTTTGCAGCAATGTTGAGAAATAGTTGAGGCCTGTAGCTCACGGGTGCTGTTGCAAAATAAAAAATGAGCAACAGGGAGCTTTCAGGTCAACTTCCTGCTATATGAGTTAAAAAACCAGTAAGGAATACACAGCTTTGATCAAGAGACTGGCTCAATTGTCAGAGAGAACCACAGCCTTCAGTCAGAGGTAATAACCACACCACAGCAGACTTGAGTGTCTTGGAGAATTCCTCAAACCAGACTCCAGTACCTCACGCTTATTCAAGCAACCTATTCTATAGGTTTTGGGATTTTTTTTTTCCAAAACACTTACCCATTAAATGGCAGCCGTGCCTGGGACTGGACACTGGATGTCCCTGTGAAGCCAGTGTTGCTCGCTATGGACACATACGATGACTGTTGTAGCTAACAAAACAAAAAGGTTAATTTCTTTCATGTCAGGCATTAAAGTATACACAGGAGGATTTGTAACTAGTCTTTAAATTAGCTTTCCAGATATTGTTATAAAAATAACTTGCTTGTAAGTACACTTTTAGACACTTACAGAACTTGGACCAGGTGGCAACCTCCTGCCTCCATACTTAGCATAAAAATACTATTTTAGATTATATTTTTGCTGTCTATTACAGTGTCTAGATCCATACAGGTGACAGGGATAACACACAGAAATGTTCAGACCACATCAGCCCCTGCTCCTAAAAACATGTTCATTTTCCCCCAGTAGAGCAGAACCACTTCCTGCACAAATTGGCAGCTTTTTATATACGAGCCACTTACTATGAAAGTAAGCAAAATGGTTTGCATTCCAACTCCTCTACATACCTGAACCCACCACTTATTTTTCACATTAAAAAAACAAAAATCTCATAAGAACCTGCCAAACAACACTACTTTCTTTAGCATTACCTACAAGCAGCTGTTTGCTCCTGCTGGGACAGGTTCTGGGGACAGACTGGCACACAGCAAGATATGGACCTATAATGGGGCCAGGCAAAAGGGGACAGGTTGTGACTGGAACACAAACCTCAGAGGAGAGGTCCAACAGATGCTAGTTTAAATAAAATTTGCAGAACTAGACTGCAAGGACACAGTAACAATCTTCAGGGTCAAACTGCAACTGTGACAAAACCAAAAAGCAACCAGAAACCAGGCTGGTACCAGTAATGCCAGGAGCTATCTGGTTTCTACAAACCAGCGTCGGCAGAACGTTTAATTTATCTTTTTCATGCTTAACATTGGTCAGATCTTGGCAAAGAGCAAAAAACGAATCCCTCGGCCTCAGCTGAGGTACCTGGTACCAGCTGCTTCTGACGCCTGGCAATGTGCTTAGCATTAACTAACACTATTTTATATTAAAAACAGCCATACTCTGTGACCAAGCAGGTCACATATATGCTCCCTTTCTCCTCATCATCAGGCCCTGAAGGTGCTGTGAACCAAGCAGACAAACCAATAGGATTTCTTCTTCCCCTCACTACAGGTCTCAGGATTCCTGGGCACCAGGCCAATTACTCTGTCCCTTACTGGCTGTGAAGGTCTCAGGCACCCAGACAACCAGGTGGTGGTGACTGTCACAGAACAGGGAAGTGTAACAGCACACAGAGAACTGTTATAAAATTAAGCTGTTCCAAGTCCTAAGTGAAGAACCTGGACTGGAACTGCTGCTGGACACTGAGCCCTGTGATCACCAGTGGCCAGGGTCACCTCAACTGACCTGCTTCCTCCGAGGACCAAGTGACTTGTACTTTTTTATATGATTTTCAAGTCCAGGTTATGATTGTTAAAGTGATGAAGCAAACTGTGTATCAAGATCTGACCCAGTATGCAGAGGGTCTAGGTGGTAAGAAATTCCAAATTGAGGTCTAGGTGATTCAAGTAAGTTTGTATTGTAAATTCTGTACTACGCTACTCAAAATTGTACTACACTGATTCTGTTTATAGAAACCCTGTGCTATTATGCTAATAAAGAAACCTGTTGAGAAAATAAAGCTTTAATTGCAACTATGATTTAGTGCCATCGTCATTCTGCCAAGGGTGCCTAAAAGAAACTGTTGCCTCAGTGTCAGGTGACAGTCATGGGGCAGGAACCTTTAAGAGGAAGGCAGAATGTTCCACAAGAGCAGCATTTCCTTAACCATCTCTGGGAAAGACCATACCTGTGTGACATACTGAGCTGGAAGGACTGCATAGCCGACGTTTCCCGTGCCAGGGGCTGGTGCCAGCACAGTGCCTGGGGGGAGGTTGGTGAGGTTGGGCTGGATCTGTGGCAGTGGAGTGGCTGGCATGATAAGTCTTTGTTGGGGCTGACTAGTAGTGACTATCTGAGAAGTTGAGTTGATTGGTTTGGGCACCACCTGGAGAGAAAAGAGGTCTTTATGAAACCAGTGTTTCACTCATTCAGAACGCACTTATTAACAGAATGTTTGATTACAGAGCTGGAAGCAGACTTTTTTTCTGCCCAGCCACAACAGGTCAGGAATATTATATGATTTAAACTCAGCTCACCTGTTTCACAGTCTGTGCTGGTACTATGGGAACTGACATACGCACTGGGGTCGCATTCACCACCACGGGCTTCGCTGGTGTCAAGAAACAACATCGTATGAATGTGTGTTAGTCACTCCAAGTCCACAGTTCAGCCCTTCAGACTTTCACATGTGCATACACAGAGGTACTGAACACTCTAACTCATGGCATGGAACACTTGAGTCTAAAGAGCACCTTTGTAAGCAGGTATTCGGCACAAGAGTGTGTGCACACATCTCACAGCAATGGCTTAAAAATCAGCCTGGGTACAGACCTCCTCCGGACACTGGATTTCCCTTACAGCCCTTTTCCCTTTGAAATCTTTTATTCCATCATAGCTCTGGAAAGCATGGACAGAAACCAGCAAAAACATCTGGCATTCCTAAAGCAATTTACATGGAAGTATCTTCATATTACAGGAGTTTTGGCAATATGCTTCTGGGCTGGCCTGCCTTCACACTTTTCATATAGAGGAGACAGGAGGTGCCATGAACCACCCACAAATCTGGTACACTAGGGAAAAGCAACCTAAAATGCTCCCAGGATTCAGGCCCAGCTACAGAGCAATTTGACACAAAGGAGCATTTTCACATACAAACCAGAGGTAGCAGCAGAATACGGAATTTATGGAAGTCTTACCACAAAACCAAGTACATCTGGCAGTCCTCACACATCTATGTGATGTATTCATTTTAATCCTTACAGAACAAACATGAAAGGAAAACCCAACAGAAGCTTCAGACAACGTTACCACCAGCACTTACCCTGTTGCAGAGGCTGAGTGTTCGTACTGGGATTCTGACTGGCAGATTGGGTTGAACTACTGGCTGTTGTGGCAGTAACGAGTCTGACATAATGGAACTTGCTTCCAGGTACCTGAATCTGCTGAACATTGGGTGCAGTTGCCAAGGGAATAATTGTCTTAAATTGAGATGTACCCACTCCTCCTACAGTAATGGTCTGCACTGCTGATTTCACAGCCTGTTAAGCCAACACAGACAGCACGAAGTTACTTGTACAAAGGCAGAAAGAACATCAGCATGTTTATTTCTCAATTCCTTAGGGAGCAACTCTAGCGTACCATTTGTACCCTTGAGAAGGAAGTCAGTTACCCCTTTTTTGTTTTCAAAAGTAGAACAGATGCAAAGAGATTAAATGCCTCTCAACAGCTCAGAGTAAACTCAGTTCCATTTTCAATGCTCTATACCAAACACCCAAGTAAACTAGTATTTACATTAGTAGAGTGACTCACTCCACATCTGCCAAAACTATTTCAGGTGACTACAGAGAACATGGTTTAGTTTGTTTTCCACAACCAAACAATCAAACATAGAAATATTCCTACTATTAAAAGCACGTGGTAAGAACTTGCAGAACAGCTTGTGCTGGACTGCAGCATGATTTATCTGCTTATGTACAGATATGTCCTGTTAAGATAGTTTGTGATTCACCCACAGAAATCACTGAGCAACCCTGGAGAGGAAAATGGAACAGAATCCTTAAACTGATAGACATCAGAAAGAGTACAAGCTGAGAAATGAAAGAAGCAAGAACAATGAGGAGTAGCAAAACAAATTCATTAAGAAAAAAGGCAAAATGGTGAAAGAAAGGGAGCTCAGCAGACCTGTGCTACCTTACAGCTGGAGGATCAGTACACCTAGAATTTGTAAAAGTTCATCTTTCCAACTTTTCTCAAACTACAAACTAATAACAAGAAAGTTTTATTTTATTTATACACATTCATAAGTCTACTGGTTTGGTAATAGCCTCTTTTTCCAGACTTGCTCAACCTCAAATCTTGATTTCTTCCTTTTTCTCCTTCCATTTAATTTCCTTCAGAGCTCAGCTTTTTATTCTCAGTATCTTTTACTATTTATATTAAGCATATTTTCCTTGACATCAAGTTTTTAAGTATTACATTTGGTTGACAGTATGATGTGAATTCCTACGAGACCATTTTCCCAGCTCCCCAGCTTTCAGCAGCTACACGAATGAAATTTCAATTTGCACACATTTTACTAGAAATACAATCCTGGTCTTCTAAAAGGTGCTTTCTTGGGATTTTTCATTTTTTCCTAATACACTGAAACCTTAACAGGCCAGATCATCAAAATAAGCACTATGTGCAAGCACAGTCACAGACATTATCAAAGGGGGACCAGTATGGGCAAAGTTCTCTCTAGCACACAACTTAGAGGGTCCTGCTATCCAAGGACAACTGGGAAAATTGTAAAATTCAAGGGACAGTTTCTTCTAAAGGCATGTTCTTGAGCCCAGTGAAGACAGGTGAAGCCCTTGTGTTGTGTCAGATAGCTTTGGATCAGAACTCTGTATGTATACCCCACAGACATCTCCATTTTCTCACTTAGGGTGCTTGCATTAGAGAGACTTAACCTTTCAACAGCTATTTCAAAAGACAGTTTTCCCTGGGGAAAAAAACCCCAAAAATTCAAATCTCAATGGTGTCCACATCCACATATCAGCATTCCAATTATCTCCTGTATCAGTAATAAGACTCTGAGTCTCTGGTCTCATGCTGTACATGCATGTCCACTCCCAGCTATATCCACACTCTGGATATATTTGCACCCATACATATCCCTTTGTGTTTACCAAAACAGGAGTACAAATATTATGACAGAAAAAGCTTCGCCTAAGATCACAAAAGAGGAAAACAGTAAAAACTGTAGTTTGTAAGAAAGGTCAGTTTTGTCTTGTGATTTATTAATCCAAAACTATTTATAAAAGCTATTACAGAAAACCCTGTTTTTCTGGAAATGAGACCTAGGAAATTAATAATTTCTAGTTCTGTAGGTTTCAGCCCATGGTGTCTTGCTTATGCAGACCTCTACAGCACAAATATGAACTCCACTGCTGTAAACCTCAGAAACACCTGGAAAGCAGCCCTAGGCAGTGGCATAGAAACATTGGCAGAAGAGAGAGAACTACGCAAAGAACTTTTCCTCGTGTCAGGGAGCTCTTCAGGAGATTCGGTATACAGAAACAAGAATTTGCACCAAGTGGGGCTTTCCAGGTTGGAAAGCTGCTTTCTAACAGCATGCCCTTGTATGGGCTTGCAATGGTTTGCACCCCTCAACTGAAGAAGTAAATGCTCCTCAGGGCAATACTTTTGCCAGTTCCTAAGCAAACACCATTCCAAGAACACCACCAGATGGATCGCTGCCAACCTGTGGTCCAACACTCCAGTTTCCAGCAAGCAATGACACAGACACACCAGAAGACAAAGGAAAGTCAGTCTGTACCTGGGTGGTTGTGTGGTTGACTATAGCCTTCCCAGGGGAGGAGGGTGCTGACTGCTGCACTGTGAGGATCTGCTGTCCTAACGCTACATTCAGTGGGACGCCCACCGTCTTCTGGGGGGAGTTGGGAGGCTGGGAGGCCACTGACACCACTGTTAGCTGCTTGGCAAAACAAAAAGCAGTTTAAACCTCTGTGCAGGATACAGGACCCTGAACATACACATTCCCCTCCTCAGGACAGTACAGCCCTCCACCAGAACAGAGTTCCTTCTGTGAACAAGGGACTGCATTTAACCACAACTCACACGGATCCAGCTGCAACAACAGCAAATAGACCCCTTAGGAACTTGAAGGCACCACTGGTTTCCAGCACCAAAAGGCTCCTGCAGAAACCTAGCACAGCATCTGAGTGGGAGTGAGGGGTTGTCTTTTCATTCGTTTTGTTGTTTTTATTTTTTTTAAGGAAACTATCCCATTGAAGCCTGAGCATTGTCAAGTGGGACCTTCTAAATAAAAGCTTTATAACTGGCACAATGACTATTTCATTGTAAATAGAAATTTTAAAGAAAAGCTACTGAAAAGAAAAAAAAAATCTCATCTCACACTACTGATTCAGTCAAAGTATAAGAACATCAGTACTTTCAAATCCATGCTGCAGTTTCCCACAGAGATCCAGTCTTCTGACCACATTTCTGCAGAGTGCAGTGTTTGAACACTGTATAACCACATCCCTTCCAAGGCTGGTTTTCTACTTTTTGTTCTAAACTACCTTATGTTTTAAGAAAAATCAGATACTTGGAATTACTTAGCTACAGTAAATTCAAGATGTAACACTTAAGAGTCTTTTCACACTCACTCCTAGTTTAAAAAAGTAACTTTAGAATCAAAATTAACTTCATTATGTTGCTACTCTTACTAGTAATTGTCAAACACAAGTCATTTACTCCATCCGTGTAAACATTACATCACTAAAGCACAGCCAAACTAAAAGAATTCTTTATTCTTACTTTGCTTTTCATACATGATATTTAGTTTGTCTGCACTGTGCATCATGTCCCCCCTACCTCCCTTTCTCCAGCAATATTGCTCCACTCAAGACAATTATCAAATCTAAAACACAGGTGTCACCTTGACCTGTGCCAATCTCCACTTCTGTGTTTGTCAAGGATCTCATTTACTTTAGAAGTGATCAGGGAAGACTAAATTGCCTGTGCAGTAGCAGGCAATGGTTAATAAGTGCTGACCTATTAATATTATTGAGGTCTCCTCTTAAACAGCCTGTTGACATTTTATGAAGGCATTAAAAATAGTTTGAGTGCTTGGCTAAGAGGGAACAGCTGCTCTCAGAATGGATGCTTAGGGAATGGCAAGAAATGGCAGGAATGGGAAACTATGCAGTAATGCATATCTACTTAAAACCATAGTAAGGGAGCCAGCTGAAAAAAATCTAAATTAGGGCATTACCACAGAGCATTGTGATGCAAAATGGAGACTCTGGAGATATTTTTATGGACTCTAGGGATATGTTTATTATCTCTGGAGAGATAATAAACGGCTTGTAGCAAAGACACAGAGAGCTCCATTCAGACCACTGTGCAGGAGGGATAGAAGGCTGCAGCCAGAACAGGTCCTTACCTTATTGGGGGATTTGAGTGGTGAGATAGCTATTTTATTCGGTGTCTGTTGTGTTGTTGTACTCAGAGATGATCCAATGACTCCGCTCTCAGAGATCGTTATTGTCTTTGGTGGTGTCCCTGGAGCAGACTGTGAAAAAACCCTACCTATAAACAATGAAGATACCATCAGCTCCAGTTATCCCTGGTCACATTAACTTTTAAAGCAAAGTTTTCCCTGCCATTTGTGTAATTGAGCCCTACTTCTGAGAGTGTACGACCTGGCAGGAAGGACACTGGCATTATTTAATTTAGATTTAGCAACAAAGAAGAAAATAATTGCCATTATTACACATAAAAAGACAGTCAGTTCAGGCTTTAAAAAAAGAGCCAAAATGCACATTGAGCTTTCGGTGCCATTCAGCTGATAATTCTTGACAGCCAGGACAGCATCCTGAGGAGCAGAGCCCTGCAATACACCTGCCCCACACACAAACACCCAGCCAGCTGGCAGTTTCCTGGGAAAGCCCTGGGCTGCTGCCAATGTACAGAGAAACTGAGCATCTGTGGGGGACTACTTCCTTTAAAACCTCAGCCATCAAAAACAAGCTGTGTTACAGTGACCAGGAAAGAGGTGTTTGGTCTGTCTACAATCAGCTCTGAGGTTTTAGTTTTGGTTTGTTTTCTTTTTTCCCCCTCCGTTGATGATTGTTTCTTTCACTGCCTAACCATTTTTAGTCACACTACCACTCATGTTTTCATGTGTGTGTCATATATTCTCTCTCTTTTTACAATGCCAAAGAAGATTTAACATCAAAAACAGCAGCTCCAAATCATGACATCAGTTTCAGGAATATTGCAAAACTCCCAGAATGGAAAACAGATTTTTTTTTCCCATACTTTCTAAGTTTCTTTCCAAAGAGTGCTTGACCACTGAGCTTTCCTCTGCTACAATTTAGTTCAGACTCATTTCTGTCATAGCTTCTGTCACCCATTCTCTTGTACTACATTTATCAAAATAAGAAACAAACAAACAAATACCAGCATAACTTTTCCATCCAAAATCAACTAGTGGCATAACAATTAAAAGTCAACTGGAACTAACAAGAAAAAGCACTATCCTCATGGAAAGCTGATTTCCTCTGAGGTCTATGTGCTCCAAAATAGCCACTTTTGTGCAGTCTAACTAACAGCATAAATAGTTGCCAGCAGCTGCTAAACCCACATGCAACCTGAAGAATGTCAGTCTGTGGGGATTTTCACCATCTAGAGGTTTCAATCCTTTGAGTTATTTTCTTGGTGACAGCTTTCCATTTCTCACTACATCTCCGCACCCCTTGGCATCAGCTTCCTAAACAGAATCTGGTTGCTTAAATTGACAAGTCTTTCAAATTTACAACTTCCACCTCAGCTTGCAGGAATTTCCAGCCAATTAAAAATATTTATCAGATTCATGAAAACATGCATACAAAATCAAAACACAAACCACAAATGTTACACCTTCCCTAAAGTGATGCCAGCCTCTCAAAGCTGGCAAGCTGCGCTGGCTGTTTGGAATGGTGAGGGAAAAAATGATATTTAAAGATTTCCCTCTCAATTAGTGAAGCAGCTTTACCTCCCAGTGATGCTTCTCTCACAAGCTCAGGCACAGGTGATTTTTCAACATACTGATTTAAAAACTGCAAGTCATTTCTAATGTTTTTGGGCTGGGTTTTTTGTTTGTTTGAATTGTTTTCTTGAACACACAAACAGCTTAACTCAAGTATTTATAAGCATAGCAATCTTCTTACAGGTCTGTATATTTGGTAGGGAATTTGAGAAAGGGGACAAACTGGGGAGTGGGATGGGGAATCCCTCTTTCACCTGAAACACAGGTCAGGTTGTAAGCAGCCTGAAAACTCAAGGAAAAGATTATGTTCCAGCTATGTGTCACTCACTGGCATCTATCAGTGTTTTGAATACAGGAGAGAGTTGCATCCTTTTAAAAACCAGCTCAAGTCCCAGTGCTGTAAAGACTTAACAAATTTGTTGAAATATGTAGAAAAGATTTTAGGCCTACTTAGGCTGATCAATCTGTAAGCAGTTAAAGACACCCTTCAAAGCTCTAAAGATGACTCTGGCTTCCTACATTTATCTTTTTAAGAAAAATTAGATGTTGTCTTGGTTTGAAAGACCCAGGACAGATGTCTAAGATGTTTAGCAACAGATACGCTGCCATTATAAACAAGGTATTACACTGGGGTTTTTTCTTTAGTTTTGGCGGCGTTTTTGTTCCTGTTCTGTGGTCAGTTGGGCTTTTTTTTTAAGGATATATATATTTGTTTTCCAAAGAGAGACCATTTGTTATTTGCCTTAATTACCTCCTTAGACAATTCTGCGATGGCTATTTTTAAAGTAGGTAAGCAACTTAACAAAAACAACACAGCTTTATTCAAACATTTTTTTCTGTTACTTGCATGTATTACATTTAAGTTCAACTATAAGCAGATTAAAGTAATACAAAAGCATGTGTCTCCCTTTCCCCCTGTGTATTTATATAACATTTCTACAAATACTTTCTGTTTATAAAGTAATCTTTTATGTGGCTCTGGGGTATTTTTTTCTCCTCTCCAAAATCCATGAAATAAAAGTATCTTGCAGTAAAAGCAACTCTGCAATTACAAAGATTATTCTAAATGAGCTAAGTATAAAGGTAGCAACAACTGCATTTATCTGCTTCTAACCAAAAAGTTTTCTGATTTTTTTTTTCAATTGCTTGAGGTACTTTGACAGAAACTACAGTAAAATCGTTGAGACAGAAGAATTTCTACAATTACCATTTCTTTGAAAAGCCTTTAAAAAATGGTAAAGCAAAACAAGTCAAAGTAGTACAACCTGCAATGACTGGTGACACTTGAGTGGTCTGCCCTGTAACAGCTTTGCTATTGATTGGTTTTGCAAATATCAGCTTGGTGATCACCGGGCCAGAAGTTGGGGTTCGAGTCTTCTTCGCAATCTAAAAGATGGAGGAAAAAAGATCTAAAGTAACTTGAGCATTTTGGATCTCAATTATTGTATTGTTAAGTACATTAGAAGATAAAAAGGTCAATACTCGCACACAAAATTAGAAGAATAACTGCGTCTCTTGCATTTCATCTCCATTTCTCCCTATGGAAAGAACTAGGAGATTATCCTTGACACTTTAGAATGCCAGCTACCAAAGTAGGATAGCCAAATCCCTCTCAGCTTTTTCATAAAATAGCTCTCTGTGCAAACATCTCATCTTCAAGATGCTGAAATTATTTCTTACATGTGGCTGGTCTACAGAAAAATGTTAAAGTTAAATGCAAAACTCTCAGTATGTGAAGCTTTAAATGAAGTCACTTCTTTTTCAGACAACCAGCACAAAACTTGTCTCCCAGTGATTTAAATATGACCACTACTGCTCTGAAATGTCTCTTGACCATTTTGACACAGCAGCACACTTGTTTTGCAAATGGGGAAAATGCCTTCTGCAACAGCTCCCCAGAAGTACATGGATCATCAGTGCCTGAAAGTTTTGAGCACTCACTAGCCAAGAACAAATCAGCTGGCTACCTCCAGGTACAAGGGGATCTATTTTCTTATTGTAATCCAGTCTCACTGAAGCACAGCTGGACCAAGAATATGTACAGCAATTCAGTGACAGACCACTTCAGCTTGAAATCTTTGTAAGCAGGAGTTTTATAGTCTTAAAAGTTTTAAAGAAGACGTTTCCCCCTTTTCCACACTGAGAGAAGTTGACTACTAGATGCATTTATTCCAACAGTTTTTATACACTGGCACCCAGCTAGGGAATAGTTCAATTTAGAGGTTGACTTTTTCCAAAGACTTTTAACCTGCTGACTGCAGAGGCTGCCTATGGATGTGGCCTGAGTCTATGTGAGCATGCTGGAAGGCATTACTGAAGCCCCTACAGCTGCCCACCCCACAGGTCAGGCACATCCTGCCTCTCCTCCACCACACAACCTCAGGCACATCCTGTGGGCACCAGCCATCAACTGCAGCAATATCAGAGAGGCACAACATTAACATCCGCGTGGGGAGCCACCTCTCAAAAGGCACAGAGCCACCTTTATTACTCAAGCAGCTAAATCAGTAATCTGCCTGACGTGCAAAGATACAGAGCTGACAGCTACTTTCAACAGCCTGAGAAAGTTACAAATGCTCAAATGAAGCAATTGAGTAGGCTGGAAGTTATGGTTTCCTACACAAAACCCTATCTATAGAATTTGTTGCCTGAAAACACCTTTTTTACAATCACATAAGGCCAAAACATTCAAAGTATTCAGTAGCACATAACAAATTCCACAACTGCTCCACAAAAAGCACACGTGAGGCTGCCCCAGCTCCCAGCAGCAGTCATGGCACAGCCTGGGAAGCTGAAGCTCCCCTCTGCTATGGCACTGGAGCCCTCCAGGCTGCTATGGAAAGCCAGGGGCACCTCTGTGTGCCCGAGCTATGCCCAGCCAAGGGAAGCCAGCAAGGAGCAGCTCTGACAGCAGGCACTACCAGAGAATGGATCTCATTTAAAGGAAGCCACGCGCTGCTCCTCAGTTACAGTGCAGGCGCTCCTCAGAGGAAAGCTCCATCTCAGAACAAATATGCTGCTCCTCAGGCACATTAGGTGCTTTATAGGTGATATACAATTGTCAAGGCTTTAAAATGAAACACGAGAAACAAACCTGTTCTTTTTGGAGATACATTAACTAACACTTTGAAATGTAATTTGTTTTTAGAAGGAAGCTGCATTCACAGCCCTGTTCACAAATTTAACTCAAAGCCATTTTAACATTTCAAGGATTCAATTATCTTAGCAAATATACAGCTGATAGATGAGCAGGCATTTTATCAGTAATTTTTTTTTTTCAGCTTGGACACATTTTAACTTCTGATAAATCTCACACATTTCATGCGCTTGATTTGAGATTTCTGTTTTGCTTAAATTAATCTTACCCTGCCATACGGTATTATTGCAACTCAACTGCTATTGCCTTTTCTCTGAAGTGAGAGCAAAGTCTGGCTCAGAACACGATGAACATTCAGCAGGAACAGCCAGCTCTGGACAACAACAGCTGTTTCCCAGTAACAGTCAATAAATGTGCTTAAATGACTTACATGAATGTGTGTAAAATACTACCAACCATTATCACAAAGTGTTTCAGAAAAAAAACTTTAAAATCCCAAAATAACAGGTCAGCACAAGTAGCCCTGCTTTGAGTGAACTCAACTTGCAGTATCCTTCTCAAATAAATTTCCCCCTGCTTTTTAGGTGAACTGTTTGTCTACAAAGAAGGAGGTCTAATAAACAAGTGAATCCCCTCAGGGCTTAGGAAACAGCAAGAAAAACGTGGTTGGTTATAAATGAGGAACAGCACTCCTGCCCTTCCTGCTGCCAACAGAGCCTTTCTGAGGTTAATGCCACTGGATAACCCCAGCCACCAGGGAGAGGTTTCTAGGCATCACTGTGAAACTCACTACCCATTTCAGCAGGGACTGGAGAAGCCAGGGGAAATAATCAAGATGCCCCTTCGATACTTCGAAACGGGCAAGTTCTCTGGAGCACCCTGCCATTGCCTGTACAATCACAAGAAGCTTAACATTATCTCCCTGCCTATGTAAGCTAAGCATGCCCTCTGCAAGTTACTTTGAGTTAGACTGCAAAAATATTCCCTGGAGCAACAAGCTCTTCTGTAAGAATATTATATTTAGGAGCACACACCAACCTTCTTTCCTCTACAGAAATCAAGAGATTTACCTGCAGGCAACTTGACATAAAGGGTCAAGTTATGTCTTCCTAAACACTCTCCACTAAAGATGAGCTACCAAGTTCATACGGCTGGACTTTGTTTTCAGTTGTCAGACTGTTCTATTCATACAGACACAGCACACTCGAGTGATACCTCACATTTACTGCTGGATATCTACATAGTCAGCTACCACAGAGGAGCTAACACACTATAAATCCACTCCCTAGATGACCTCTTGGGAGCTTGTCCATGTGCCCACTCTCTGCGTAATTTATATTTGGCATAGTATGAAAAATAAGGGACTCCAGAAATAGAAAAGGACAGCTTACTTCAGAGGTGAAGAAACTGAGCTAGGAATGGGAAGTTGAGGTTAGGGAGTGCACAAGGTCTGTTTTCAATGATGAGATGAAACCACAACGATGGCTTAGCAGCTGCCTTGCCATGGTAACAATGCTATGGACACTGTTAAAACCAGAGCCAGTTACCACAGCGAAACAAGCACAAGTCAGACTTAATGGCAGCCATGGCGAAGTGTCTGGACACCTGGTTCAGAGTCAAGTACAAGGCCAAACTCCTGCTTAATGCACCTGGAGTAAAGTAGCAGAGCAGCAGGCACACCACCACTTTTAAGGCTGTAGGCAGGCAGGAGCCACAGCCTGAAAGCAGACACACTTGCCCAACAGTTTTTTCCACACATCCATGGCAGAAGTTTCAACTAAATCAGGACAAGCTGCTAAGGACAGTAATTAACCTCTGGATACAGATGAGGCCAAAGGCCCTGCCACACTTTGCACCTCACAGTCTCACAGATCTAGACCTGTAAGTGGAGAAGGAACCAAATTCCAAGAAACGTTTTGCTGAACTCTACCAATTATGCCTCAGGTGCTGAGACTTCAACTGTCACAATTAGATTACAAGATTAGATTGGATGTCAAGGCAATTGAGTTTCTCTAAGGATATGCAAAGCCCCTGATAGCAACCACAAGAACTGGTAAGAGCCCTTTGTCATCTAATCTTTATCAGTTCACTTTTCAGCACCAAGTCAAGCTCCCATGCTGCCCTCCATCTGAAATACCTGAGTCACAAAGCCACAAGTTACACAAGACCCACGGCGAGGCAGGGGGGCATTCACAGCCTCCTTTTCCACTCACTGAAAGCTTAAGGGGCTTGTTCAGGGTGATGGGGTAAATGAATCACTTCATTTTCTAAGACAGGGACTCAAGGTGTGGGTTATCTCCCCTGTCATTCAGGGCAGAGTAGAGCAAGAATCTCTCACTCAGCCTCATATACTACTCTGATACTTCAGTAGTTCTCTACAGGGAAAAGCACTATCTGAAGTGCTAATGCTATCCCTGCAATATCGGGTGCTAACTTTGCCTTCTTGCTTTTCATTTCTACTTCCTCCTCTCCTTATGGGAAAAAAGGAATGTCAAGTGCTAACAATCCAATCTGTTTTGCAAAAGGAACCAATGGCTTAACAAAAAGAAACCACAACAAAACACATTTGCTCAAACTGCAATGAACTAGATTTAAAAATGGATGCAAGTCCATTAGTAAGAGCTTCTGCTAAGGAACCTGTAGAATTCCCAATGGCAAATGGCAGAGATCAATGGCCAAGTCGCTGATTTTGGTCACTGACAGCACAAGTCATCTCATACAAGGAAAAACCACATCACAGCTAAGTTGTTCTCCTCAGTCTCCTGTATCTGTCACTTAGCAGTGAATAATGAAGCCAAGTAACAGGAACTGATCCACTCTTAAATGTTCCTATGCTGAGTAAAGAGCAGAGACTTTCTTGAAAGCTATAGTGACAATCATTTATGTTTCAAATGGCCATTACTGAATACATTTCCACAGGTATGATGTAGCAACAAAAAAGGAGAAAGTAGAAATTGGTGCAGGAATCATATGCAGCTTTAAAAAAATATTCAGAACTGATCTCATTCACCTGCCATGAAATACTAATCAAGGAACATTTGGCTAATAAAATGCTTTAAACTTTGTCATTTTTTATGTGCAGCTGATTATTTTTAATAGCATACTTAAGAGTTTAATTTCTCATTTCATTTAGACAGTAAAATAAATATTTTTCCATCATAACCTGCATTGAGTTCTACTTATCCTTCACTTTAAGAGGTCTAATTTCTGCCTCACTGCCAACTAGAACAAAGTCACTCACTTTTAGTTCTGCCACATAGCAGAGGAGAATCAGACCCTTTGGGTCATAACCCAAGTCTTTTCAACACATTTTCAGATACAAGCAGATTCTGAGTGGTTTCAAATATCTCCAGATCCATGTCAGAGATTGGGAACAAAACCTTGAAGCGTTCAGTTTATGACAATGTCTAGTCCATCATCATCTATTAACAAGCTTAACTAGATTTGAGGCAGACAAGACACACCTTTCTGTTCTTTTTCAGGTGCTAGAAGTTTTTTCAGAGAGTTTATTTAAACAAACTGAGCATAATAGGCAGAAGCTACTCTTCCATAAAGGAGTGTATATATTGAATAAAGAACAACAGGCATATAGAGTTGAATTCAGTCTTCCTGAAAGTATGTAGGATTTATTTTTATAAAATGAAAATAATGAGAAAATTATCTTCAATTTACTGAATAGTTCGCTTTCTCTGAGGCAAACCCTAAGTTTCTAGACGGTAGCTAGAGGCACACAGCATAAAATGGCAAACGCATCCACAGATGAAAGCATGGGCTAAGAGCAGCATTGTATTTTTTAATACAAAGAATAAATGCAAAGGCTGAAAGCAACAGTGTGTCAATCAGTGCAGGAAACAGACAACAATTGCAGCAACAGAACTGGTTTTAAGATGTTTCATCAGCATAACTCATTTTACCTGTACTGTTTTTACTTGCTGGGACTGCAAGACAGAGGGCTGGGCCGCAGTGTTTATCAGCTGACTTCCCTGCGTCAAAGCTGAGACACCCACAACAGGTTTCACTTCCGACCGACCTCCAATGACAACTTTGATCTGCTGGCCTTGTACCTTGGAGTCTCCACCTTGGGCCTGGGACACAGCCTTCTGTGACTGCGGGAGCTGGCTGTGGGGTAATGCTAAAACAATAGGCTGGCCAGACTTGCCCAAAGTTGTTACAATCAGCTTTTGTCCGTCTGGTTTAATACTCTGACTGCCTATTTTAATATCGGTGGCCTTGTTCAGAATAATCTGATTGGCTGAGATAGTGACAGGGGTCTGAGCACCAAGTTTATGGAGGCCACCTGGAAAGGCAGGCTTTACAGCTGCATTCACATCAGGGCTCGGGGCTGTGGTGTTCAGTGCTGCATCTCCTGAGTGGCTGCTGGGCGCAGGAATCGATTCCGTGGTGACTGTGGCTGTAGTCGTGGCGGAGGAGTCGCTGGTGGAGCTTATGTTCACTATTTCTTCTAGCTCTGTCTCCATGGGAATAGAATCTCCCATCGGTGAAGATACGATAACGGCCTCGATGCTGTCATCTTCCACCAGAGTTATGCCGGTGTCCATGATTTCCTCAGGGAGCAAGCTGTTGACTTCTGCTGAAACCACCTCCATTTTAGTAGCTGTGGCAGTGATGGCCGGAGCAGGTACTGCAATATTTTAAAAAGTTATTGGCTTCCAGAAAACACACATTTTCAAAGCTTTATGAATAATATTACCAAAGAAGAAAATACAGTAGAATTTTTTCAGACTGAAAGTATTGTGCATGCACAGGAGGGATATGATAGGGAAAAAAAGTTATTAAAACATAACACATTAAGCTGAACTTACTCTCAGTAATAACTTACACCAAACCTCTACAATATCATTCACTGAATTCAAATGAAGACATTACCAGTCTACTCTTCACAACACAGTACACAAAGAAACGGTGTTTCCCCACTGAAGATACAGACACAGACATTTAAACTCACTGAAGTATAAAGCAAGAGTTAAATAGCTTTTAAAAAAATCCAAAAGATGATGATGTCTTCTCATACACGTCAACATTGATTAGCAGGTTATCTTGCTCAAGAGACTTGTTTACTCATAGCAGATGTAACATCCTTGCCAAATTTTCATTTTGGAAATCTCAGAAAAACAAACGACTGTGATGGACTTGAACAACCCTAAAAGCTCAATCAACAGCCACCTACCCCAGGATCAAGCCAAAGCCCACTCACAAGATGAACAGATAATCCCTTGATGCTGGCTACAAAAAGCAGAGCTCAGTAATTTTTTTCCTCAGTACTCACCAGAAAATACAACACACAAATTCATGATTAATTTGAAAGGTGTTCTAAACACAAAACAAATAACACCCTACATGAAAGAAAATGGAATTTTTTTAAGAGTACCCAAATTATATATTAAACAAACCCCTGCAGTGAGATTCAAAGCCAGAGTCACTTCCACTTGAGAAACCTTATAGACATTGCTGGAAATGGTTTCTACCATTCCCCTAAAGCTGTATCACTGTCAGAGTCAGAAAACATATCAGCTTAATAAGGCATTTTCTGCACTTGCTGACCCCATGAGCACACTTGGGCACTGGATGGGTGAGCACACCACGTGGGTCTGAGTACTAATTATAAGCTCAAGGGGACAAAATCCTTGCAAATTCTGTTTCCTACTTGCTAGGAAAAGCAGAGCTCAGTTTTAATACTAATTCATGACGAACTGTGCCAGTAAAAACAGTGACCAAGTGCCGAAGTGACATTGTTTCCTTGAGTCACCGTGGGCCCATTTTGTACAGCAGCTAACTAAAGAACAGCTGCATTTCGCCCACAAAGTGGAAGGATTGGGGGAAAAAGCTCTGCTAGAATTACACAGTTTCCATGCCGAGCTCCAGAGGCTATGCTGGAGCAGTTCTGGCCTCCCTGCTTGCCAAGGGTGTCACTCTGATCCCCCTCACCTCAGAGTGCCAGCCAGATCAAACTGCTGTGACACTCAAGAAGCCTGAGCTGTGAAAGAACTTGACTGACAGTCAAACTCATAGCTCACTTATTGGCAGGCATTTAAAGTTACAAACTTATCTGATGTCACTGCCAGAAATACCTCCTTTGGAAAGCATTTCTCCCAAAGTAATGCCTGCACAGTGATGCCAGCCCTGGTAACCAGCTCTAGACAAAACAGCCAACTCCTGAGGACATGTTAATAATAGTATCTCATTGCTGCCTTAAAGTCAAATAGGTTAACTGCATAGATGGTTGCTCAAAAATAGGAATAGTAAAAGTAGACTATGTTTTTGAAGACAGCATATGCTAAGGCCACTAGGTCTTCTGAGCAGTGTCACTTGACTGTCACCTCAGCAACTTGCAAAGGTTTGTGGCTCAGACATTACAACTTCAAGCTATTTCAGACACAAAAAACCTAAACCTCAAACCAAACCATCATCCCGTTCTATACTGATATGCACACAGGGCTTGGATCCAGAAGGTAGGCTCCTAGCGTCAAGCACAATCCATGTAATGATTGCCTCCAAATTTGAAAAGGAGAGACTCATCTAAATTAGACAGTGAGAAAAATCACCTCACTCTGTAAATATAGATAATTTAAAATAACTTGCTTTTGGTTTGCATTTGTACATGTTTTTCCCAAGAAGAAAGGCCATCCTTAGTATCTTTTAACAGTATGACCATAAATACTTAAATACATCTAAGTAGTTTTATAGTTCAACAGTTGTTTGCATTCTTTATCCTTGCTATTTGGTTATGTTACAAAGCAGTAAGTGGTTATTAAATACCTATATCTAGTTGAAAGTATATTTATATTAAAATACATGGAGTCAGGCTTTTAAACAGCATTTTGAGTCCAAACCAACCACTTCCAAGTCAGAATGCAGAAGGAAAAGAAATACATCACATCGAGTCTGGAATCAGAAACTGAGAAGGGAAAAGGAAAGAAACATTACTCATAGTTACTGGATTAACAGCTTATGGCAATCACATTGGAAGATTTTGCAGTTATCAGGTCATTTTAAACTTAGCTTCCATTAATGCATTCAGGCTAGTCTGCTCAACAACAGCAAAAAAACCCTAACACAACCCACTTGTTCTATTTCTTCACTGCATATTGGACATGACTGAAATAGATACACGAAAGGCAATAATTAAAATCTCATCCTGGCTATACCAGAGGCTGCTGTCAAAGGCAGCTTCAACATCCCTGCAGATTTTTATTTTTTGGTATTTAGCCAGGATTTCTCAACAGTTCAGCTGTTTATTTTTTACTAATGCTTTTATACTGTTTCCATTTTTCCAGCTCCTCTACTAAAGCGATTACCAACAGTAAAAGCATGCCAACCTCTTTTAAGATCCTAACAGCCTTGAGATTGTCAAGAAAGGCTAGAGAATTATTGTTAACTATTTAAAACCCTTGAAAGTTTACTCAAAACCTGAAGGAAAAAACCAATCTAGACCAAGGAAGTATTTAAGCTTCAGACTGGGAAACTCAACAAAAATCCTAGGTTCAGATTACTAATAATTTTAGCCTAAAAAATAATGGCTATACAATTAAAGCTCACAAAGAAATTCACGTAATGAAGATTTGTAAACATAGCTAGCTCAGGACACCCAACCAGCCAAACATATTAAAAAAAATTAGGGACTAAAGCATATTGTCAGCAAAGCGTCAGACCAACAACTTTGAAAAGTGCTAGGTACAGTAAGGAGGAGGAGAGGACCAAATTCTCAGCTTGAGCAAACCACCTATGATCATCCTACTCATAAAACAGATTCCTATTCTTGGTATTCACAAGGAACAACATATATATGATGCTGTAAAGGATAAAGAGGATTTGTAAGGAAGATGATAAAGACCTGGATTGTTGGCAAAAATACAGAATGGGGTCTGACAGGTGTCTGTGAATTCTGATCTTTTTTCTCTGTCATTGCAAAATCTTTAAGAAACTCTGTTAAAAGTATTGAGATCAATCATATTAACATCTTTGTTGATAAAATACCAGAACAGCCACACTAAACAGGAAAATAAAAAAAAAAATAAAAAATCAATATAATAAAGCACAGCGATCTACAAAGAAGTAAACAAAACGCAAGACATAACAATGCCTGTACTTTACAGTAACTGCATTTTATTACATGCAGAAATGTCTCCATTTCACTAAGAACAGCCAACCTTCCAGCCTGCAACCACGAGCAGTTCGAGCACAGTGACATGTTACAAAACCATCAGCAAGGCTATGTACTGCAAGCAAAGTACATGTTCATAAATTCAGATTACACAGAAACAAGGCTGCTGAGACCAGCTTTACAAGAACTCCTGGGAAGGTGATGCACGTTGGCAAGGCCATGACAACGAAGCAGAGGACCAAAGGGATTCATCACCATTTTGTGGCTGCTTTAGCATTCCCCTTCCCATTCTCTTCCCAGTGCAAGCACTGGCCTGGTGGTGCTCAGCCATGGGAACACTCTGGTACAACTTGACAGGTCTAGGAACACAGGCCAGACCTGCCTTGAGTCATTGGCAACGTTCATTTCTTAACCAAATTCCCAAGTGTCACTTTCACCAGAAAATAAAGAAATCAAATTAGTAACAGCTTTTGTATGAACACCTCATGAAGTACAAAACAAACCCACACCACCCAAAATCAAAAGCCTGATAAATGCGATACAACTAAAGTACCCCCAAAACAGCAGGGATTCTGTTGGGATCAGTAAGAAAATGCTTAGTGAAACTAAATATCACTGCCAGATCCAGCAGTGTCTGTTAGTAGCTCTTTAAAGCTGGGACAGATACACTTAAGAGTAGCACTATTAAGAGCCAGCAAGCACAACTATTTTCAACTTCTGAGCTAAAACCGTTCAAAAACCCTTGAAAAGAGGTATGAAGAAGAACAATGAAGCCTGCCCTCAAGAAAGGGAAGAATGAGGCTGAAAACCTGAGTCAGATGAATGGCAGAGGAGTGGACAACCTAATCAGCAATCATTCACTGCAAGTACAGTGGACTCTAATGAAAATGAATACAAAAGAATGCAGTATCATCAGTCAGTACAAAAGGGGTAATATTTGGAATTTCTATTGCTGAGACAAAAATATGCCAACACCATCTCTTCTCTTTCCAATCAAGGTGCAGCAGAGAACTGTCAGCAGGACACAGCTCACATTTGAGGATTTTAAAACTCAAAAAAGCCACAATATTTGCATGGTTGCATTCACAAAATTGGCATATTTAAACCTTAACTAGCAAGGGTTTAAATAAAAACACAATATATTTCATTCCTAAGTCCATTCATTAGAACAAAAGCAAGAGCAGGAAGAAGAAGGGGAAATACAGAATGGATCCTTGATGATTTAACTCAGAAGCACAAAATGCTGTCAACCACATTTTAGGCACTTAAAGGCTTTTCAAATTTTTCAGCTTCTGCTTATCTGCCCTCTCCAATACTGCCAGATATGTAAACTCCTGAAGGCCACTGAGCTGAAGAAATCCGATTTTTGGGGGGGGCTTAATACTTAGAGATTAAGCAATTTGAAATGACCAGGCCTCAAGTGCCAGTGCCTAGACCTTTCTGCCGGGGCAGGGACAGGTAGCAGACCTGTCTGCAAAAGGTGTGCCCAGGTGTTGGACCTCCTGCAGCAGGTGGCTGATGGAAGGAAGGAATTGGATGGCCCGTTCCAAACACAGGCTGCAGCAGACTCACAGTCCACAGCCAAAGAGCCAAAATCTCCCCCACCAGCACACCCAGAAGGGACAGGGGCAATAATGCTGAAGAATGGAGGCTTGCAACAGCAAGGACCGGCAGGAGGAAGAGACTTCTCCCAAAGACTCAGCAGACTGAAGAGGAAATACCTATCACACCAGGAAAGATGCTGGAGCTAAGGCAGCCACATCTACTCTCCGTGCCACCAGCAGGGGTTTGGGTACTCAGACCACGGGAGTGGCTTGGAGAAACCTGGTCTGTGAGGGACTGGTGGGGTCCACCTGCCAGAGAAAGGAAAGAGATCTTTGATCATAAGCTTGTGTGGATGGTGAGGAGGTTTTTAAACTGAAGTTGTCAGAAGAGGGAAACGGAGGGCTGTGATCTGGAGCAGAGTCTGGTTGGAGGCCTGTAGCCAGCAGTGTTCCCCAGTGGGTCAGTACTGGGTCTGGTCCTGCTGAACTTGGTAAATGACCTGGATGAAGGGACAGAGCGCACCCTCAGTAAGTTTGCGGATGATTCAAAACTGGGAGGAGTGCCTGACACACCAAGAGGTTGTGCTACCATTCAGTGAGACTTGGACAAAGAGGAACCTAATTAATCAAATTCAACAAAAGCAAGTACAGGGTTCTACACCTGGTGAGGAATAATCCCACACACCAGTACCGGCTGGAAAGTACTTCTGTGGAGAAGGACCTGGGTGCTCCAGGGGACAAGTTCCCTGCAAGCCAGCAATGTGTGTCCCTGCGGCCAAGAAGGCCAATGGTATCCTGGGGTGTGTTAAGAATAGTGTGGTCACTATCCAGAGCTGCTGCCCAGACAGGTTGTGGAGGGTCCTTCTGTGCAGAAACCCACCTAGACACAAACACATGCAAACTGCCCCAGGTTTGGTTGGACTAGATGATCTCCAGAGGTCCCTTCCAACCCCAACCATTCTGTGATTCTGTGAGCAGCTGGAAGCTGCAACAATTTAAGTATAATCCAGAGAAACACTGTATTGCAGTAGCAATTCATTCTCCTACTCTGATTCCTCTTCCTAACCTTTCAGCTCTTGGGATGGATGGGAATAAAAGAAATTATTCAACCATGAAACAGTTACTAAGCTCTCCATGCTGCTATAATTAACATATAATACTACAAAATATTGACAAGGACAGTTAAAACAAAATGAGCACCCCCTCCTGCCCAAAAAAACCCAATACACAAAGAAAGAAATTGATGATGTTCTTCGCAAACATGTTGTAAAAAAAATTAAAGTTTTCAAAAATTCATGTCTTACTGTCTTCAAAACAGAAATGTTTTACACAACTGCATCTTCTTCCTTCATCAGAACAGCTGCTACAAATATACTTTAAGACTCAGCTATCCTGGGACCTATAGCTGTTTTCTTCATATCAAAACTATCTCTCACATAGAAGGAATCACAGCATGCTACCACAGAAATTCGATTACACACACCAAGCACAAAAGCAATTTTTACAATTAAACTAACAAGGACCTTAGAAAGAGTACATAACCAAAAATCGCCATGAGTCAGAGCCTTTCAGGCAAAATGGAAGGTGGTGAGAAAAAGAAAAAAAGCTGTAAGTTTTGGATAAAAGCAGCATGTCCTACAAATTGCAAATGGTTGAATCATGTTACATGTACAAGTGAATCATGTTACATGTACAGTGCACTGTTTCCTAGAAAACCAGCATTTCAAAATACTGAGATACCTAGCTCTGAATTGGACAACCCCCTTTCCACCACAAGAAAATACAACATTGCCCAAAGGTACCATCTATTACAAAAGAAGATTATTAAGGAAGAACATTCCAGCTGTTCTGAGGTACTGAACAAAACACAACAACACACAACAAAACTCCGAAATAAAACTCAGAGTCATTAATTAAAGTCTTAAACACTACTTGTTTACCACACACCTCACTTACAGCAACTTTCCAGGAAAGTACTGGAAATAACATTCTGCGCAGCAGAATACATCAAAGCAGCTCAGTTTGCCTTCTGTAATGGGAAACAATGTTCTACTTTCAAGCAGAGCTTTAGGCAAACTAAAAATAAAATAGAAACTAGAAATAAAATAAAAATCAGAACGTCCCAACCTACCCTTCCCTTGTTTTGCATGCCAGTCATTTTCAAAACATACCACAGCACAAAAGCTAAAACTTAGAACTGCACAGATGTTAAGACCACTAAACACATTCTGAAGGTGTTCACTACAGTGAACAATCCAAATTTGGGGTTCATAGATTCCAGGGTCCTTACATTTAATGAAGTACTTCTAACCTTATGCTCCAATCAAACTTTGAGGTGAGACCAAAAGGAAAAAAACCTAAAGTCACTTCAAGTAATTTAATTTTCTGCAGTGTTTAGTAGGCCAATAGTAAGGCATCACAAATCTAAAGTTACAATAAACATGTAGTGAACTTGGCTTGACTGACAAAAAACCAAAACCCAAACAAACCTGAAATGTGAAGAGTACTTATCACTAGGCCCCAAAAAATGCAGATTTTTGTCTTCTATATATAGCTTGAAAGAAAAGTCTTGCTTTCCAAACTCTGGACACCTCTTGAATGTGAGGCTACAGAAGAATTCAGAAGACACAGCAATATCACACCAAGAACACTCTCAACAACACGTGTGAAAACTACCACCATAGGCTTGATATCGAGTTCCCCACAGACTTTTAGCAGGTGTTATCATACCACACACCTTTAAGATCAGGCTTGCTGCCAGCAATTTCAGCAAGAGTACATTTTAGAGGTGTACTCATGAACAAGACTTCATCACAACAGAATTGTAACCTACCAGTTTTACTGAGACTTTGCCAACTGGCAAGCACAATGATGATCCAGTGCATCACATCTATACTACACCAGCACTGCCCAGCTGGGAGGTACAATGCATGAAGCTCATGCTAACAGAAACAAAAACCCCACACATGACACTGATTACAGTGAAGTATTTAATTTCAAAAAATCCCCGCTAAAATGGCACAGAAAAAGTTGCTCTAAAAACTTACTTCCTTATGTGTCTTATGCAAACATGATCCTTTTCAAAGTTAGAACACCACAGAGATGAAAACCAGAAAAAAAAATCTTAAGATGATAAAGCACAATGCTCTAAAAGCAGTGATGTCAAGATTTGAATAGCGGTGAAAGCTGCTATGGCCACTACTGCTTTTTAAACTTATCCTAGAAATCTAGGTTGGCTTTCTTCACTTCTGAGTCCAGTGGAGCATTAAAACAAAAATAAAGATAGTCCAAACAGTTACACTGCAGTGATTTGCAGGAAAACATGCTTCTAGCTGCAGATCTCAGTTCTACCAGCTTTAAACATGACAACACTTCACAAGTACAGAATATATTTACTTGCAGAAGGACTGAGCTGAAGATAAACAGCTCACCTGCAGGCAAACCAGGATTTCATTCCGATTCCTTCATTCAGAAAAAAACCACTATTAACACCTCCTTCCCACTTCAATCTCTAGATAAAGCATCTCTAAATTCCTTTTGGGAAAACTTACTTAAACAACTAGGACTGTGCAATAGCTGACTGACTTTTGTGGAATGAAACTCTGAGTTGAGATCAATTCAACAGGAGAAACAGGAATTTGTGCGGAATCTTCATCCCTGCTCCAATACCATGTGGGTCACTTCAAATGTAGACTTCTCAGACCTCTGAAGTCTCATGTGTCCTAACATAAAAGGCTGAAGAGTTTCTGAAACACAAACTTCTAAGTTTCATTAGCTTTAGGTAAGAAAACCAACAGCTTTGGATAAACACTTCAAAAACCCACAAAAACTTAGACAGGAAGGACTAGCCAGAAAGAAACATTTCAGTGACTAGGACTACACTGTATCTCCTACAACCTTTGTTTTCAATATGCTGAAAGTGACACAGCAAGATATTGACACTGTATCTTATTCTATCCCTGAAGAAGCTTTATTCCAGGCAATGTGCCAAGGCCACTTAGAAGAAGAGTTCTTTGCATGCACCCTCCACGCTGCTCACTTGGAAGTCTGTTCCACTGCCCAATCACTCTCCGGGGGAAGAACCTTTTCCTAATACCCAACCTAAACAACCAGCAGGCTTTGAGAAAAGCCTCAAATCTGTCCTTACAGGATACCCTTCCAAATTTGATTTTCATGGCAAACATGCTCAACCACCAGCTGGACAAGTCACCACTAACTACACTGTCTGAGTTGATACAGATCCAGAATGCTCATCATCATCTCAGAATTACGAAGTGAAGAAACAATAGCATGCAAAGCCTTAACTGTATTTTTCCACGGAAAAAGTTGTTTGGCGCTTTTTTTATGTAGCAAGATCTATCTCTTTACTACATCTAAAACCAATTTGCGTACACAAAAGAAGCTTTTGCCAACTGTCAGTTCATAATTTTGAGGATTGGAGATTAACAGCGATTAACACATGACAGGACACTGGAGCTGACCTGCAGTTTGGCAGGTTCTCTGTGTGACTCAGCTGCCCTAGTTCAGCACTACAAAGTTAATAGCACCACATACCCACAAAGAGCTGGACACACCTGAACCAGAGGCTGTCACTCTGTAAATTCTCTCACAATCCAGCTCAGGACACACACCCAAACAGCTCTGTGTCAAACTGTACAGTCTGTTGAAACCAACACAGCAGCAGCAATAGAACTTAAAAATAACTATGGGATGTCTTTCAGCAAAATTCTACTGCATCTGCATTTATCAATGTCATTAAGATTTTTGTTAAGAATCCAGGACATCCAACTTGTCAAAACCTATTATTCAACCTGTTTCTTTTTGCTGACGTAACACCAAAACTCACCTTCCTGTACAACAAAGAATGAGCTCTTTTTTTTCCCTAGTCATTCCAGTAGCAATGGTGAAAATTCAAAATAGCTTGTTCTCTGCTTCTCTCCTGGGGAAATCCCCATTTTTTTGTCCACAAGAAACAGGAGTGACAAACTTTGCCAATATCATTGAGTGCAAAACTGACTACAGCCTTGCTGGTCATTCCAGTGTAGCCAGTTCACAGCACTGGCACCAAAACTAATCTCTGCAAATGGAAAAACACCCACCGGTCATTTAATGGTCCAGGCATTCCCCCAGCAAAAAGAAAACTTATTTTAGGTAAAGATCAATGCATAACAACACAAGGTTCACAGTTCCCAGAGATTCTTGACTGCTTGCTAGTGCAAGGGATTTAGAACACCTACCTATGCAAAGTAGAATCAAGTTACAGTTTAGGAAGTGAAGGTCACTTGTTTGCCTAAGTTGATTTCGAGGGGAAAACAAATAAATCTTAGAGAAACAAATCCTTTTATTGGGTCATTTTATAAGCAAAACAAACTCAAGAACAGGCTATTTAATCTCCTTGTTTGCTATGTTCTCTCATCCCTTTTTGACAAATAAAAACAAGTCCATCAACTATTCCAGGCAACTGAAATTCACAAAAAATGGCACAAAAAAAAATAGGAAATGCGGTTCTTAAGAAACTCTTGACACCAGGCATGTTTTCATTCATTAGAAAAGCCTCCACATAAACATATGTATACCCCAAGACTCATCCTGCCTTGCTGGCATATTGTCAAATGAAAGAGCACAACTGCACGTAGGTGATCTTGCTGTACTACAATTCTCCTAATTAACTGCCATTCTTCAATTTTGCTATCTTTTCAATAATGGGCAAAATAGTGTCATTCATTTTAAGCATTCCCCATTTTCTTACTCTCTCTGACACTCTATGCTTTCTCTCTAAAATTGAAATGTTTGTTTTGTCATAAAGCAAAGAATTACAAAATCACTCAGCACTGTGTTTTTTCAACAGAGTGGCTTTTGTTTAAGCTTACTGAGTTAGACATGTTTTAACAAAATGCATGTCATAAAACCAGAAAAAGATGAATCCATGAGGAAGCTATGAATAACAAGGGTAAGTGGAAAAATTAATCACCTAAGACTGCAAACTCACCATGTTTGCATATGTAATAGCAGAGTGAAAGCAAATAGTTTTAACACAGTAACAAAATATGTATGTGGAACACAGACAAAATAAGTTCCATTCCCTTTTCCACTTTCTACATGAGACAAGACATGGAGGCAGTTTGTCTGCATGCTTCCCAGAGGATCATGGCTCTAGATTTATCAAATACAATACCAATGGCAAACTAGAGCAAGGAAAAAACTCAACCTCACTCCTTATCAAATGCTGAATACATAACTAGTGTAAGTATCCAGTCTTTTTTCCAACAGTTACAATGAATACTTAAGAAAATATCAGGTGTTCTTCTACCACAAATTAACCATCTATAGTTGCAAAATAGTTCCCAAGGCAACCATAATTCCCTTAACCAATGCACACCATTCCCTTCCAATTACTCTACATTCTGCTAAGTGAGTGCTCGCTGCCTGAGACACCACACAAACAACTGTGTGCAGCAGATCAGAAGAATGGGCAAAGGCACACAAATTAGCAACTCCTATGTGTTTAAACTGACAGTTGTCAAGTGATATGTACACGAGAATTTTATATTACACAGTTGAGGTTTTGGGGTTTGTTTTGGTTTTATTCCACGGGAAGATTGCTTAAGCTTATGTTTCCACTGCCCTGTTTATAATAGAGGTGCTTGCCGGTTTCTTTTTAAGAATGGACAGAGGAAAAAAACAAACCAACAAACCTCTCGTCCACATACCAGTTCTGAGGAGATCCTTCTTCCATTGGCAAGTTCTGGGTAATTTATGCTTCCATTATAATTTTAAAAAGGAAAAGCAAAAGCTAAAAAAACCTTATATGTCAACAAACTGTTAATTATACTCTAATAAAACAAGCACTCACTACAATTTTATATGATTTAGTGTAAGCAGTATCATAACAACACTTTTACTGCACTGTTATTTCAAATAGCATCATTTGCTACTTTGACCACTGTGTGAACATGAGGAACATCATTACTTTCCTTATATTTCAATTCCCTGTGTGTATTAAGCCAGCACTACTGCTAAAGGTCTCATGTCCACCTTTAGCATCTGCCCTTTCGTTTCCATATATTTTCCCTCCTTGTGCTAGCAAACATCTGCGTAGTTGCAAGGGCAGCCCAGATGAAGGAGACAGGCTGGAGCAAAGCCATCCAAACCCAAATGTAGCTTGTCATAGGTCCATTTTCTCCATGCCACTGACACTGGTGTTCAACCCAGGAAGAAAATCACTCCACAAAGTAGTAAGCAACTTCTGGTGAGTAAGTGTGCTGAGATAGCTCAGTTCAAAGTCTACGAGCACCAGAGCGGCACCAAGGGATCACTTGTGAAAGACTTTTCACAGAAACAACAGTTTCATCCAAGGAAGGCAAAGTTCTTGAGTCTCTAACAGAAACTGCTGTTACTCCAAAGGAAGAAAAACCCCTCGAACAGTCAGTCCCTAAAGATGGGGATTCAGTATGTACCTAGAACTTATACAACAGATCAATGCAGAGCTCAAAACTAAGGATATAACCCTCATGTGAGCAGCAACACATCCAGTGGCAGAAGGATGGCTCCTGAAGGGGAGTGACACACAAATTAAGGAGCCACAAATCTACATCGAGATCTGGAACATGAGAATCTCTCACATCATGTAGCTTTGCACCCCATGACTGATCAAGGGATTATTCACTCTAGCTCTTTCTTGTGCAAGAACATTTTTTTTCAGATTTCCAATGTTGTCAGGTGAGCAAGCCTAGTCACAGGCTGTACTGAAAGCCACATGCTGCTTATCAGCTTTCTGAGCAACCGAGGAAACAAAGCTACTCAAATATGAGGCCTGGCAAAATACAAACCTTCGAAACAAGAATTCAAGAAACATTTTCCACTTCTCATTGGGAGCTCCTGAAACTAAGAAGAATAATAAAAAAACCCCAAACCAAGAAATCCTGAGTTTATCTCCTAGGAACTTGCTGTGAAGTACCCCATCACCCCCTCCCACTGCTGTAGAGTACAAACTCTGTACGACATTAGGATGTGCTTCTCACAGCATGTGATGAAGGAAGCGCTACCTCTCTATGGCACATATAGGGAACAAAAGCACAAACGCACCAAATGACAGATAAGGAACCACAGTTTGTTGCTGAAGCAGAAATCCAATGTCCGTTCCACACTGCCCCCCCACCCAAGTCTACCTTAGTTCCCCCAGCATACTTATATTTTGCAAACAAGTGTAAGGGAAAAGAACCTCATGGGCTCTTCCAAATCCAAAATAAAAGATCACAGTGTATGAGATAACAACATCTCTAAGAATGAATTCTGACAGTACTCTTGATCACTGCCCTTATTTACCTGTGGTTAGCAGATACTCCACCCAAAAGCCCTTAAACCTTCTCAAGAATTCTGACTGAACTGTTCAGAGCATTCAGTTACAAACTATCTGAGCGTGGACACCACAGCAGTATAAGCAAACCAAACATCAGCAGATAGTTCTTGATACATAAGCTGAACAAGCAACCTTGCATAACAAATTGCTGAAGCTTACCCCATTACAACAAGCATGAAGTACTTTTTTAACCCATTAGAGAAGCTGGGCTGTATTTTCAAACGCACTCTCCGAGCCAGCCTGTAAGAGTGTTTGGCCTATAGAGCAATACAGCCACACATCTCTCTCTATGTTGGTGCAATTCCATACAAGGCATGTAACCAACAGTTACCACTCACTGACAGATAGGTAAGCTGGATGTCTTGACAAATAATTTAAGAAAAAAAAAGACAAGTCTAATGCATTTTATTTTACAAAAGAATTCCACTGACAGAAAAAATATTTTCAGCTAATAACACACTATTCTTCTTGCCTCTAATAAGCCAAAAGCTGTTGTGAAGAAGGATACTCAAGGATTCATTACCTGTTTGTTATTGCCAGCTCCATGTAAACTTTGCAAAGATTACTTCAAATTATTTCTCTATATTCAGTATTTCCTACAGTAACTGTAACATATTTCAAGAAATTGTTGAGAAGGATGAAACTAATGAAAGGTAATTTAAATATCTGTTCTTTCCTCACCTGACATCTTAAGTCTCAGAGCTTTCCTCCCAATTACAGTACATTCCAGTGGACAGTTTCAAATGCTCTCAACGTCACAGGGCTTTCCAGAACCCAAATCCTCAATATCAAGCATTACATTATTAGTACATTACATGCTTCAAAGCCAAGGCCACAAATTATTAAAAACACATTCTAAGTACTGATATACCTCATAACAAGCAAGAATGGTGACAAGAAAAGATGGGACTATCTGAAAAGATGGTCTGCCTACATTCACAGAATCGTTAAGTTTGAAAGGCACCTCTGGAAATGATCCAGTCCTACCTCCCTGCCAAGACAGGGCCACTTGGAGCAGGTGACACAGGACCACGGTCAGGTGAGTTTCAAATGTCTCCAGAGAGAGACTCCACAATCTCCCTGGGCAGCTGTTCCAGTGCTCTGCCACCCGCAATGTAAAGTTCCTCCTCATGTTGAGGTGAAACTTCTTGTATTTTTGTTTATGGCCATTTATCCTTATCCTGTTGCTGAGCACCACCAAAAAGTCTGTCACCATCCTCTTGGCACCTGCCTTTGAGATATTTATATGCATTAATGACATCAGTCTTCTCTAGACTAAACACGCCCAGCTCCTAGAATCTCTCCTCGTAAGAGAGATGCTCCAGACTCCTCATCATCTTCGTGGCCTCCGCTGGACCCTCTCCAATATCTCCTCGTTTTTCTTGTACTGAGGACCCCAGAACCGGTCACATTCCCTTGGAGCTGGGGGCTGTCCACGGCCGGGCAGCGCACGCTCAGGGCACAGGTACGCCCTGGCACCCGGGTTGAGCGGAGGAAGCACCGCATCCGCTCCGCGGGGCAGAGCCGGAGCGACCATACCGCTGACACAGGCGGGACGTCCTCACCCACCCGGGGCCGAGTCCCGCGCAGACCCGGCGGCTCCCCGGAGGCGGCCCAGGCTCCGCGGGCGGCGTACGCCGGCGAGTTCAGGGAGCAGCCCGGGCCCCGGAGCCGCCCGACGCGCTGTCGCCGGGCCGG